>JABSMS010035211.1:0-25327 GCA_018902275.1 Aleiodes sp. PSUC_FEM 10030003
CGCTACGACCAATAGAACCTGAGATATTCCCAAAAAAGTGATTTTTTTAGATTTTGGAAAGGGGGACCCCTTCAAATCTTGACCAGAAAACTCAAATTTACTAAAATATCAAAAACTTAATTATTCCACATGTTTTCCGCTTGAAATTTTCTCAGCTTTCCAATGGAACAATCAAAATAAATCTATCTTTCATATTTCCCTCGTTTTCTTGCAATTTTCATAATATATAACATCAAAACTAGGGAATTTCTCCGGCTTTTCGATGAAATCATCGGAAAAATTCTTAAACCGTTTCATTTTCTCCTACGTCTAGGCAACTGTGTCTGCTTCTCAACTCTGTTCTCCAGACAAGTTAGGTGGGAAACAAGAGGTTTTCCAACGATAAACGAGAAAAGAATGACAAGCAATATTGTCGGGTTCTCACATGATGACATTACGCACATTGGTAAACACTCGTTTTCACACAAAAGAGTGTTATGCGTCTGGTCTTCCACTCATCGCACGCATGTGTCTACATACATGGTAACTGAAGTAATCATATCAACCTCGTCATCATTCATTCTCACATGAAATTCAATGGAGTATTTCCATCACACCTTTTCTAAAGTTAGAATTCCATAGTTAACAAATAATTGGGCAATACAACGTATTCATTGTTTAATTATATTTTTCAATAGAATTACGAAATATTCTTGGGATTTTCTGATGTCATATAACACCAAAATCTCATATTGTTCGTTTTAAAGGTAAATAATTCATGAAAAATTCTATTATTCTCACTTCATTCACGCGGAAGAACAGAACTGAATTATTAAAGTACTAAAGAAATGAAAAAGTATTTACCAATTTAACTTCTTTCCTGTCATCAAACTATGAATGAATTCCGTGAAAGCTGAACTCACCTGGAAGTAAATAAAAACGTAAGAGAATTAATTTATATGAAATAAATTTCTTCAATTAAATTCATAATTTCTTTAATTAACAAATAAAATAAAACTAGAAATTTTCAATCTATACTCAATAATGACTTGAAATATTCGATTTCAAGGACATAAATAGTGTAGGATCAATAAGGCTGTTGATTTACCACAGAGACCAAAGTAAGCTCGTAAAATGAAGCAGGCGACGAAGACCAATAAATTTTGTAAGCGAGGACATTAACCGGCCGTTAATTGTACCGGTGTTTTGATGCCCACTCTTGAAACTAATATAAGAACGATTTAGCTTAAGCACTATGGATAGTTCTAACGCATGGAAGTCATGAGTAGAATACAAGAGAACTTTTGGAAGTCATGAGAATGATAAAATGTCGGCACTAATAAAACCGCGCAAAACGGTTGAAAGTGTCAGCACTCTTTCATGACTTAGTCTATTCGCATGGATTTATATTATCCATGTACAAACTGGCCTTCCTCACTCACCAACTCCTCGCATTTCTATCCTGCTCAAGAGAATAACACTACGGGTTTTATTCTATTCATTTTATTCTGGACATCTTCTCTTGTTCTTCAACAAAGACGAATCGGGGCCCAGCCATGTATACAGCTGCGTTTGTTGGAAGAAATAGGAAAGAGAAGAAGTAGAAGAAGAGATAGGTTCGTCGACCGCGTTTACGCCTTTTACAAGCAACACACAGCCTTATTCTCTTTGTGGATTATCCTTCTTGCTCTTTCATTCTCTCTTTTGACCAACGTCTAACCAAGTAGCTTCACTACTCGTATGCGTTAATGCCGTAACGACGGGTTGCCTTCTTCGCCTTTTCCTACCTCTCTCATTTCTTGTATATATATATCCTCGTGCTCTCTATTTCATCCAACACATTTTGTCCGTATTTGTACGAAACAAAAAAAATTTGAATCCCTTTGTTTCACTGTTTTTTCGAATTCTTTACTTGTCATTTTTTTCTTCCTTTCTGGAGAAATATAACAGAAAAATTTGTAATTCCATTGGTACATGTGGTAATGACTCTCATGAGAACAAATTACTAAGTTTTGTTGAAGATTACGGGGATAAAAATGAAGAAAGAAGGAGAAGAAGGAATATACAGTCGAAAACAATCCGGTTTCGCGGGCTTCCCGAGTGAAAGGACCGGAAAGTAACGGTGGACGTTCTTTTTTCCACTCTCGCATTAACGTCCCTGACCCATGTTATAAATGCCTCACATGAGAATATGCCACTATTTTATTTGTCTTTTTAGGTTTTTAAAGATTTTTTTATTTCACTATTTTTGAAGAGCCGGAAATATAGAAACGAGACCGGAAATGGAAGACTACAAATTCATAATTATTGCGACTGAGTGTTGAGCATTGAATTGGACGTTTTTTTTCTTCGCTCTTTTACTTCCTATTTTCATCTTTTCTAAAATACGAATTGAAGTTAGAAAGCACGGTCAATACAGCATTTGAATTGAGTGGGCGTGTGTGTAGTGAGTTGAGATAGTGCAGTGTGACGACTGGAGCATATAGCTGGAGGCAATACTTGTCTCTGAATTGGAGAAGTAGGAGTAATCGTTACAGTTTAGTATAGTAAAGAAATTGACCAGAAGTATTTGCAGTGAGATATTTTCCGGATTACACCTGTCTACAATTGTACGTTTGTGAATCGAAGGTGAAGGAGAAAATCGGATGAGTTATTCGTGCTGTAAAATTGACGGTATTCCGAATGATTTTCGATTTGCATAATCGCTAAATTCAGAATGAGGACAAGGATAAAATACAACGGATAATCGGGCAAATGCGAGACGTAAATGTACGGTATCACATTTGTTTTTATTCACGTACGTGAATTATCGTGAATCCCAGCAAGTTCAATCCAGCCACTGTCTTACTTACTCAACGCAGAGTCCAATAGTATAAGCAATTGCGCTTCGCATTGACGTAAACACCTGGTGAAAAATACATTTTCAAGATTATGAGTAATGAAATTAAGTAATAAAAAATATGAAGAAATTGCGTCATAAATTTATCCGTGATCTCTCCACTTGATTTTCCTTTTTCTATAAATAGAATATTAGATTCAACCAGGTGGGTCGGAAATCGTGGGGAAAAAAATGTATAAAAGAATTGTAATCGATTTCTGTTGTCGACGATCATCACCCGGTCGATTATAGATAATGCCTACCTCGCTCGAATGCTGCCGGAAATACTCGCCTGGAGTCACCTCCCTTTACTTTATAACTCTCGTTTTATTCCAACCATTCGATTCAACTTATTTTTCATTTTCCTTTCAATTTTTTTTCTCCCTTTTCTCTTCAAACCATTTCCTTTTTCATTGTGATGATGGTCCCTCTCCTCGATTGAGCTACTCGTTTACCCGTGCCTGAGGCACACAACTCACGGTAATCGTCCACGTTTCTCTAACTTATGTGCATCTCCGCGTATGTGCATGCACTGGTTCAGGGGAGAAAGAGAGAGAAATGTTATGGCTCAAGTATATGACCATGAGGCCTACTGGCCGCTCGTATACATCACGCAATACATCACTAACCCATTTAGTTCGTGATCAAATTTTTCACGAAAATATCCTCCGAAGCCTTTCACAACGTTCTGTAGAAAAAGGAGGAGAATCAATAAAAATTTTAATAAAATTCAAATGAAATATGCACCTGAGCAATAGGAGGTCTCCGCAAATCGTTAGATTCCATCTCGAAGCAAGTGTCCTATACGAGTCGTACAAGATGAAGAAATAAAGTAAAAAAGGAGGGGGGAAGAATTAATGAAAATAAAAAAGCCTGGTGTGGCTTGCGCGTATATCGCGCTTCGCGTTCTGCATGTACGACTTTATGATTTATCGTCATCTACCGCGACGTTGCAGAAATTCCAAAGTTGATTTTTCATGATCGGATCGTGAGCCACGGAGAGTAGAAGATAGAGATAGAAAGGAGCTTTAAGAGCGCGATGTGCCTGAGGCCAGCAGAAACAGAGAGAAAACGACAGAGGTAATGAAAAAAAAGATCTATCTCATGTAGGCGAGTATGTTCCTCATCGTTTCATAGATCAGAATCGCAATGCTTTTATCTACATGAATTGCATTTACGCAATTGCCACCTACGATATTTATGAATTAACCTGATGAATGAAATAAAAACTTCAAGAGAATATGAATAATTGAAATGAAAACATTTTAATTAATTAATGCCAGACAGGTGTAATTGAATAGAAATGAAAAATGTGGATTGAGGCGAGAATCAAAATGATTGAGTAATGTGGTTCTGTGACCGACTCGCCAGAGGGTACAGTAAGCAAAAGCATTCTGTTGTGGCGAGCCTCGACCTTCCCAAGGCCACGCGGGACCGGACCAGTCGCACGAATGAATCACGGATTCGTCGTGTGTTTCCTCTTCTCTCTCATCCTCTCTCTCCCTCTCGCTTTTTCTTACTTATACTCTCATTCTCCATGTCTCTCTTAATTTTGTCTTCTCCCTTTCTACTTGATACTTATTACCAGCTTCTCTTTTTATCTCGAAAAAAATACTGCATCTGCCGTGGAAAAGTGAGGTGAGTTGCGTGCAACACACATACATGCCGTGAGCCATATTATAAATAAATAAGAATTTTTCCCTTTTCGAAATTCTTTAACTGTTGAAATATAGAAGGAGCTGAGGTAAAACCAAAGGGAGCCTGAGCGTCCCTAATATTTTTCCCCGGGTTGGAACGCAACGACCGGTATTTCAAGCTAATAACTCTCGTACTCGAGGACGAATCTTTGCATGCCCCTGCATCTCCACCCTCCTCCCCTATGTAATATAAATACTCATTCCGTATACACTCAGATTCTTGAAAAGTAAAATAATAATGCGCCGAGTGCCTTTGGAAATGCCTCTAGAATTTTTGTGCAACGCATAGGCATACTCTCTTTCTCTTTGCCACACGGGTCCTTTTCCTCTCAATGCTTTTTTTTCATCATTTTTTTTTAAACTTCTCTTTCATTCTCCCGACGGCCTTCGGACTGGAAGGTCGGTTCAAGCCCTCACGTGGCCCGCCCGCCAGTTTCTCTCCTTTCATCTCCGTAAAATCTTTCTCATTTTTCCCCTCTCTCTTTTTTCATTTTTCCTTCGTCTCCACAGGATCTCAAACCATATGGCATGCAGAGCTGTACACCCTTCACGCAGTATGCGATGACCTTTGCCGATTGCAATGTACATTTGAAAAGGTTAAATAAAATCTTCATCAATTTCACTTGCTTCTTTTTCCATTCCTCTTCCTCCTCTCTTACTTCATCTCTTTCAATTTAGAAAATGGAAAATTGAAATTCCGAATGGACAGATAGACACAGCTAACGGACGTCAAATTACCGTCGACCTCGAGGTGTCGCAGTGATTCGTGAGTGACACGTTGGCACGCAATGCGGTAGGTAGAATTGTATTATACATACAGTAAGTAAAGAGCGAAATGGTCAATGATAATGTGGAATCACATTAGTACAGCATCAGTCGACGGATATTGTTGTGGCACGTAGTTGTTAAAATTCTCCGTAATACTCGAATGCGAGGGGAAAAGAAAGAAAATCTTCATCCTGCAGAAAGAGGATTGAAAGTTAGTGGCAATTACTGGATCATGAACGGCGCCAAGTGGCGCTTTGAAGGACACAACTGTGTCCGTGCGTACGTAGAAGTTCTCTCGGGTAGTCCATCACTGCTGGAGTCAGTGCTCATTGCGTTGCACTGAATCGATGAAAAAAGGAACGCGCACACACACATTACCGTCTACATCTCTTTTCTGTTTTGCTTGACTTCCAACTTGTACGAACATTACGTGTTTGTGTATATATATACCTGTTGTTGCGAAAGAATCATCGGTAATCGGGAGTTGTATAAAAATCAGAGGAGGAGGCAGTCGTAGAGAAACGATATCGTGGGAAAGACACTGGCCGGTACGACAAGAACACAACCGATAACTGAAGCCGAGCGACATTGTTGAGATTTCTGCATTCCGATTAGGTATTACAGAGTCGACACAGGTGATATCATGGGAAGCATTCTTTTTAATCTGTACGTAATAATTCTGAGAATCATCAATTATTTTTATTCTAATTAATTGTTTCATTGTGATAGAAAAAAATGTTAGTAAGAATAGAATCCATCTTTGATTATGCATGTGGATCGAAATGTAAGATGTCCTTGGTGAATGACTGCCTCTGTCAATCGTGTTACCGAATTCATTTTATATTCATTCATTACCATATACACAAGTTCACACGATCAAATCAATTTCTATATAGAGAAATGATTTATTTGGTGAATGCAGTTTGCAATTCCATCGTGATTATCCAACAGAGATATGGCTTTCGTATTGATTGTCATGGCCTTCGGTTGAATCCTTCCTTCAAGAAGTAATAAAACTGTGGCGCATTGCACAGTCATATGGATGACTCGACATACATACCCATAAATTGTTAATTTATACATAATATAATTGAAAAATTCACCAGCCATTTATGGCCATGAAATGAGGCACATCACACAGACGGACAAAAACATAAGTGAAGTAAATTAAGGACGTCCTGATTTTTATTGTTCCCGGATATTTCGCAAGTTCTGTTACTCTTTTCTTTCTTAACAAAGAATATTGAGTAAATTCAATATCATTACCAGATTTCCTCAGGTTAATTAATTGACAGGTACGTGACGAAAGTCTTCCTACTTTTTGTTGAATAAATGGTAATGTTTTTTTTCTTATTTAACCGTTGATTTTAATGAATTAAAAAGACGGAAAAATGAAAGAGGGGGATTGCAACAGATATATCACGCAATTGTAAAACCGACGATATTGGCACACCAACAAATATGTTTTACCATCTAAGGTAAATAATATTCACCAAATCATTATCATTATTAGTCCGGATTGGTAATGTTTGGCGTCGTCTAACGAGACCTACATAACGATAATAACTATATTGATGACGATTGAATGTCGCTCGAGGGTATACCTCTGTAAATTCATAAATTCCTCGAAATTTAATGAGAAATAAAGAGTTTCATACACTTGAGGACATCGTCAGGTTTTCGTGTGAGTCTCATGGGAACAAAAGTAATACATTGTAGACAAAAATTACGGCAATTCGTCGTTTGTTAAACGTTAGAAACATTGTGGCTGGTCGCCGTCCAGTTTCTTCCGCGCAAGAACGGTAGAAGAGTTTGTAGTTTTTCCACAAAGCGACGTTCCCGGAACGCAACTGCGCACCGCTCTAAGAGTCATGGAAACCCCGTTAGAATTATTACGGAGAATGGCCAACAATCAGCCTGTCTTGTTGACGTTTTGAAAACCTGTGTATTTTTCTCATACATTTAATACTATTTTAACGACAGACACACACACAGTTAAGCAATCCTCACTGCTCCTAACAACGTATAAATTTATTATTTGTAATGATGACCCCGGCGATCATTTGTTCCATTCTGTTGGACCTCTATCATTAACTGAAAAAAATTTACGCAGACAGAAATTATCGTGTATGATTACTTTTTCTTCTTTCTCGTTGCCAAATGGAAATGTTACACCGCACGTACCTAATATAGGGCAACGAGAAGAGAGAGGGGATGGTTCTCTCATTGCTTGTGTGTAACCTACACACGATCGGTGAAAGTCAGCATGCTCAAACTTACCGAAGGTGGAGGTAGAGAAGAGTAAAGTGAGGTATAAACACACAGCAAACACGATGAGTATGGTCGTGCACACACGCGCTCCTCAACCTTACCCTCCTCAACCTGCTCCGATTCCTTTCGTGTATTAACACAAACGTGTTGCGTAATCGTTTCCCAGTAAGGCCAAATAAAGTAACAAAATTCATCGAATAATTTGAGATAATAATGATGGAATGATTGAAATGGAAATATGTATTTGTGGCTTTCCGCGCGGAGACGATGATAGCATTTGAATTACATTTAATCTTCGCTTATTCAATGTGAAGGATTTCATGCATTTGTTCATTTAATTTTTTTTTTTACGAAGTGGTTGTGGAAAAGGAAAAGCGGAATACTACATAATTGCTCATCGATAGAACTGGGCGTGAATTACGTAAGGGGCGTCTGCGAATGTAAATTGGAAGCCACTGGGGGAATATCAGAACTGCACCCTAGTCGATCGTTATCCAATGTGTGTGTGTATGTGAGTGGCGGCTCTCGGCTGGTTCATTCCCACGGCTCGTTAGGGTCCGAGAGAGCGCGTCGAGAGCACGCCAGGAGTTCAGGACTGAGGTTTAGTCTATAGAGTAGTAGTCTCTTATGTGTATGAAAAAAGTTGGTGTATACATGATACCAAGGAGAAAGATCTCTTTGAGTGCACAGGCCTGTCTCACCACTCACAGGGAAGTAGAGAGACCGGTTGGGACGGTTTTTGGATCCATCCCTGTTGTGAGATTGAAAGAGCTTTGGTACTTTAAGAATTTCGAGGTAAGAGCTTGAGATTTTAAGCTATCAATGTTAATGAACTGAATGTCTGGATGTTCGGAAGAGGTGTTTACATGTTTTGGGGTAATATTTCTTTCTAGTTTTTGGGAATGATTGGATAAGGTGGAGACTTTAATGAGAATTTTGGAGATAGGAAATTTTTAAGATCGTTATTCAAGAGCGGAGGAAATTTCATGGGGAATGTGTGGGAATTAATTGCTTTTTTAGGGCTTGTTAAGAAAATGTGGTCTTTTACCTCGAGAATCAAAGAAATTCGGGGCCGACGACTGTTGTCTTCATTATCATTGTCATTAATTTTGTGATGAGTGTTGATGAAAGATGAGAGAATTATCGCTCGAGAACGGTTTTCCAAATAACTCGGCATACCTCTCATTTTTTTATAAAAATTGATATAACATGAATGAAATCAATGGGAAATCATCTTAGCTTTCATTTGCGACCAACTGCAACATGTTATGCTAATTAGTCTCGAAGATATTCGCGATAGAATTCCGGAACATGACTAGTAATCTTCAATTTCGAAGCAAACGGCAAATGTTCGAGGGGGAATTATAAATTGATTCTGATAAGATTTCCGAGGGGAATTTTCCCGAGTTTCCAATGGAAACAATTGAAGAATTCAATCTCAATAAATTCCATTGAGTTATCTAATTTCCCTTACTCCACCGAGCAACAATCCACTTGTACTATCTTCTCAAAAAAAAAACTTTATACAACCCCAAAAGATTTCAGAAATGCAAATAAATCCAGTTGAATTATCCTCGAAATGTTGATGAAAAAAAACATAATAAAATTTTCATGTCGGCTTTTCAAGTCTTCTAAAGGAGGACTCTGTTGAATACCATGGTTGAGTCTAAACGAGGCTATCCGCTACGCGACGCATCGCGAGACTCAGATTTCCATTCGTTAGTGTATAATTAGCTGGGAGTCGAGAGCGCTCAGCGACTAACCAACATTATATATTCTTTCCAAGGCTCGTGAGAAATATTCTATGATGTACAGTTTGAGAGAGCTGTACGCGCAAGTAAGTGAATTTTTCGATTAACACCCGCACCTTGCATATAATATGTAACCTAACTCCTTCCTCCTTTTAAATCATTATTCATTCATCACCGGCTAATGTTAAATCGATTGTGCATGTAAGTTTTCCGACTGATGTTGGACGAGAATGAGTCGATGGTAAAAGAGGCGTGTAAATTATAATCCATCGTGGAAAAACAGCCCCCCAGGAAATGTAAGAGCGCCTAAAGAAAGGAAGAACCCAGTGTAAATTTGAGCCTCCATTTATTATCAGTCGTTCCGCGAGGTGCCACTCCGTTAGACCAAACTACCCAAGAATATAACCCGGTGGAGTTAGAAAATCAAAGTAGCATCGCGTGTCTGATGATGTTGAGGAGCGCCTCGCGGAACATATGACCATCCTACCTTGAGTCTGTATATTTTTCATCGTCTCTGTACCTCTCTCTTCCGTTTCACGTTAACTCCTTTCGCATTAAAAGAATTTAGATGAATTCAATCGCAGCAGCTTACCTGAAACAAAAATAAATAACTCAAATGAATAATAAATAAATTCAGAAATTGTTCGATAATTAAAACGGTTAGAACGAGTTTTCTATTCGGGATTTCTTAATTGCTCGATTGAATCAATTAACATTAAAATCAAATCAACTCATGTAGGCGTTATACCTCAACGCATTAATTTACGGGAATTTCACAATTAATAGAATTCTCGAGAATCTTTTCCTATTGAAAACTCTCTTCCGTCAACATTTAATAAAGTTGACCTCGTCTGCTCGTAATTTTTCTTCTTCTTTTTGTGTTTTTTTTTCTTGAATAAATGGTCTTTCGGGATAGAAAGGAGGATTGCGTTATTATAAAACAAGAAAACGAGTACTCCAGTAGTATGGATTCGAGAGGAGACATTCTCTTATCTTACACAAACGCCCACAGTGAGCTAATCCGCGCTCACCAACCACTGTCCAACAAGGAGCGAAGGGGAGTATCGACAATTTTTTATCATTCAATCCCCTTTTTTCATAGACAAATTCCTGTATTTTTTCTCTTTTTTCAAGACTTTTTTACGGTCTCGCACTTTGCAGAAAAACGAATTATTTATGCCTTCATTAAATGCACCATTCTGAACGTCCTTGGGGGCGCATGTATGATATGTTGATCACTTGGGGAAAGGCAAAACTCGAGTTTCTGGAAACGAGAGTTGTACGCCCGATGAATTCCGAGGCTGTGTGAGCGTCATCAAGAGTTACATATTATTATGCCACACGCTCTTATACACGAATGTTGAATATACCTTTCACCTCAACTAGTCACTCGAATTGTAAAATCTCATAAAATTGTTTTCTTTCTCGCGTATGGAATAAAATTTGAACAGAGGAATCTTGAAACTATGTGTGGCTTATAATTAAATTAATATGGGTCTCACTGAAATTCCATTTGAATTAAGAATAATTTGGCACTGATTTATTTCATTGGATTACAATCAAATTGTTTTTTCTCAGTACTCAAACCGTGTACCGGGCTTCATCTGAGGCACTTGGCACCGATCGATTCGCATATTCTATCGGTCGTTCTCCCGTTGAATATAGTATTAAGTTGGAGAATTGGAAAGAGAGAAGGTGAACGAGAAGAAGCCAGATAGCTTCGGCGGATCTGGCAATCTTCCACTCGGCTGAATCTTTAGGTTTAATGCCTGTCTCTATTTTCCGCTTTTACTTCATTGGAATAGCAATTGGATATCTCTGTTACTATTATTCTTTAACAAAATCCTCGTGTGTCATGATAAAGAATCAAATACGGTAATGAGAGTAAGAAATGATCTCACTCTCGTCTTCAATTTGATTCTCTTAAGTAAGATAACATATGGTTACTTCAGGTGGGATGATCGTGGGAAATTCAAATTGAAACACGTGAAACTTTCTTAATTCTTTTTGGCTATGGCTATGATAATGATATTCGCATGAATACCTAATATTGAACACATTGAATTTTATAAACTAAACTTTATTTTGCACAAATGGAATTCGTGATTCATCCTGTTCCACCTAATTCGTTATAGTATTATACAACTTTTGCGAAATAATCAAAATTAATTGTGAGAATTCACATGAAAAACACGAAAATTATATACAATTACGAGTTTATTTATGATGAAGAATAACACACAAGCTGATTATTATTTTTCTTATATTTTTGAAACTTTTTATTCGACGTATGAGGTCTTGGAGTCCAAAATAACTTAATAATATGTAGCCTCAAATATATTTCTTTTCCGCCTTTTTTGTTATCACTGTTATTTATTATTATTATTAATTTTTTCTCATCTGATTGAGTACACGTTTGCGATTCAACGGAATTGCATAACGGTTGAACTCCCCTCGGAAGCTCCTGCTCTTTTCTGTACTGTGTACTGAGGAGCATCTCGGTGCGCTGCCCTCAACTGCGTGAAAGACGTAATTTTGTACAGGCGACTCACGCATTTTTCTTTTATTTTCCTTCAAACTTTACACACGAACGTTAAAACTTTGAAAAGACGAATAAAAATATCAAAGAAAATACCATTGAAATTTTAACGGATTTGAGGGGTGGAAATATTACCGTGAAAATTACGTAATAATATATTATTTCTCGTTGTTAATTTTTCCTCTTGCATTCAGCGTGAAATCATCATTCATTATTTTGACAAGAAAATATTTGAGCTGGAGGTGAAAATGAATAGGTAGAATTAGATAAACATTTGCTTATTACCTGTATATAGACTTGTGAATTACGCAACTTCGGGGGCAGCGACGGGGCGCGTTACCTCCTCACTTGGAAGCGCGTTACGTGCTACATGTATATACAGTCACGAGGGAGCAAGTGGTATAAAGCAACGCGTTCTCGATGCCGGGCGTTCCATGGCCTCTTACATAATTCCCTCTTAATCCACTGACTCAAAACCACATTTCTCTTCTTCTTCTTCCTCCTCCTCTTCTTCCTTTTTTCTTTCGTTTTCGTTTTGATATATATATATACACATATATATTTAATCTCATTATGTGAATATTACGATACCACATAGGGATGGATGCACGAGGGTGGTATGAAAATTCGTGGAATTTAAGTGAGTGAAAATATAAACCAACAGCCAAGTTTTAAGTGAGCCAGGTGCACTGGTGACTCGTGCCAACGGTATCGCGTGTATGTTTTTGCAGTTTAAGGACTGTCAGAGGACGGGTTCAATGTACCACCGACATGCACAAGTAATTTCATCCAACTCTTATATGTACTCGTCATATTTTACTTCTTTTCAAATGATTTTTATCAACTGGAGAAACACGCTTTTTTCCCCAATGAAAAGGGAAGGAATTCTTTTGAAGCAAAAAATAAATGCACCTCTCCGTTAATTTCAGGTATATGAAATTCTTCCTGGTAGCTAGAGAGCTAAGGACACTCCGAAGCCCAAGGAGAGAGATGAAGGTGAAAAGATCTCGAGTATTCGTTCAACATGCGAAACTGCAGGTGCGCATGTTCGAACCAAAAGGAAAAGAGCTAAGCAGGTCAGTTCGAAATAATCTTCCCAGGGTAAAAGGACAGCTGCCAAAGTATCTGTAGCACTTGGTTCCAATCACATTTATATCATCCCACACGTGATTTACGATTGTACTAATGCTATTAAATTAATTTGTATTTAATCCTTCTGATGAAATTGAGTAAAAATTTATTCTTAATTCCTTGAATTAACCTCCGGGGTTACATACATTTTATTATTAGTACCTCACTAATGCTATTGAATGTATCCATTACAAATAAATATGTTTATGAGTACTTGAGTTATTTTCGGAGCATACCTCACATACCTCTCATTCTCGTCTTCGATTTTGTGCAGGAAAATTTCATCATTTAGAAATTTTCTCTTAAGGTAGTTTTATGCTAAAAGTCGTTATCGATAATTTTTTTAAATTTTGACAGGCCCTTCTTCATGATATTTTCTATTTTTGGTCAAAATTTCAAAACAATTGATCACGTTATTTAGAATTTATCGAAGGTTGAAATTCGGAGTTTTAACTGACGCTGAATGGCGCAGCGCGTCGAAAGTGTTAATAAATCTTACTTTTCAGCTTTTTACTTCGAAACTATCCGGAAGATTCTTTCAAAAAAAATAACAGACTAGAGTACAGAGTTTTGTGAGTGATATCGAATTTTTTCAGATTTTTTCACCACGTCGTTGAAAATAAAAAAATGTGAACAAGTGGGGAAAATCCGTGAAATATGACCGAAAGGGGGGTGATGGTGCTCGATGCAAAAGAGAAAATCCTTAAAATTTTTCAAACTTTTTTTTTTTATTGACCATTTTTTTTTCGAACTTTATCATAATTTTATTTATGAAACTTCCTAAGTCACAAGTAAATAAATTATCAACATAGAAATAGAAAATTAAAGCTGAAATGAAAAAGAAAGTGCAAAGGGGGCCGGCGCCTCATATTTTATACTACCCCTGAAGCATAAAACTACCTTAAGAGATGAGTTTGAATTTTTAAAAGTAGTTCCATGTAATTGGAAATTCAGTAAAAAAAAATTCAGATCGTAACACTTCATTGTAAAATTCCGAACTATTCTTTTCTTGATTTCAAACATTCCCGCGCAAATCCAAATCGGCAGATGAGAAACTGGCGTAACGAAATTTCATCCAATGACATGAACGTTACGTAACATCGATGTCCTTTATCGGATAGAAACTCATCAGCTTCATTATCACTCAAAGGAAAATTTTTCTCATCGTATATAGACTTCGCGGAAATGAAGTCAACTGAGTAGACATTGTATTCGATAAGAACAACCGTTGCTTACTAATGTTGTGTAGCCTGAAGGAACCGAGAAATGAGAGAGAGGCTGGATGGTTTGTACCATGTAACTGGCAACAAACATAACAAGCCTTCTTCAGCTGAATGATTAATCACACTTTCGCTTTTTCTATATCAAAGTGAGAAAAAATTGTTAAACTTTATACTGCAGCTATTATTACAAATCTTTATTGTCTGATTTCCTTCTGTTTGTGATACGAGAAATAAAAAAATTGAAATAGAAAATGAAAATAGTAATTAAAATAATAATGGTAGTGAGCAATGTGCCTGAGAATGCAGAGGTGAAATAAAAAATATAAAAAAAACTTATTTTATGTTGTTTCGACCAGTAACCAACTGTATAACCACGATTATGGGTTTTCGTCCTCGAGTTCTTTGGACTATGGTGGAAGTTTTCACTGCAATTTCCCGGTCTCTCTCTTATTCTGTATCTATCTATTTTATATACAAGCTACAAGAGAACGTAAACCACGAACAAGGACACTGTTTAACGATGATTTACTAGAGTTTGAAAAGAAGGAGAAAAAAAACGAGTGAGTCCATTGTTGAATAGTTTCGTTTGACTCCTTAGGACAGTAAAGTACCTAGTTAATTTTTCCTCTGACTCAATGCTTCGTAAACTTTGTCATTTGCAGAAAAACAAGAAAAGGACAAAGAAATATAGCGAAAAAGAATGGGGGAGAGAGCAATAAAACTGAAAAAATTATTCACGTTTTGAAGTGAGCTCAAAAATCGAACAGTGAAACGTGTCATTCCATAGCAAAAGCCAGTCTTCCATGTCGAACTCTATTGTGACGGGACTTCCGGTATCGCCTCTTGTTATACACAAGGACTAAAGCCGAAGCCATGTGGCCAACTGTTTCGTCCTGACAATAGAACGGTAGGTGAAAACGTTAAAAAAAAGAAGCAAAAAAACATATGAAAGAGGATAGAGAAAACGCGCACCCGAGAGGAGAGAATCCGAGAGCCGTAGAGCCCTGAACTATATACCTGAAGTTGGTAACGAAATTCGATACACGAAACTCACCGGGTGAGCTCTCACGTTCGCCCTCGCGACTCGGTGTCTAACTTCTCTTCTCGTCGTTACGCTTATCGATTTACATGGGTATATTCTATCTCAATGAGGGAGGTAAAATTAAAATTAAAAAATCTCCATACGCTGAAAAAAAAAATCATTAAAAATTAGCCAACCTTTTCAGTAACCACGGACGTTTGGATGGTGAACAAAATATTACTGAACCACGCACTAAAATTTTTTGAGAAATTCAGGAATTTTTAAAGTGCTCTTAAAAAATTCCTGAATTTCTCAAAAATTTTTAGTGCGTGGTTCAGTAATTTTTCGTTCACCCAAAATGTTCCGTGGTTACTGAAAAGGTTCGGTAATTTTTGATGATTGTTTTTTCAGTGTACAATATCACTATGTTCAATAAATTATTAGTGAGATTGTGTTGAAGAAATCAGCATTTTTTAATTGTATAAAAATTTCTTATCATCGCGAAGAAAGAAAAAAATCAATAACAGTTTCAATAACACGTGAAGATCTACAGGTGCATCGGCTATGGGGTCTTAACCTTGATATTTACATTACAGTTGAACGGAGAAAGTCTCTCAATGAAACATTCTCTCTTTCTCAGTTCGTGCGTATGACGTCCTTCTCATCGTAAATCGTCGCCTGCAATACTCGCGGCTGATACAGACGCCCAGGAGAGGAGATAATTGTGTTGCAATTTATAAGAAACTTTTTAGATTATAATATAAAACTCAATGGAAGAAGATAAAATAGGGGAAAGTGGGATGCAATAGAGATTTCAATGCAACGATTTTAGAAAGAAATTTATTGATGATTCTATGAAGAAGAAGAGTTAATTTGTGTTGGAAACATGTCTCAGAATTGATTTCTGGAAATTTTAATGGGATTTATTTGGGAATTGTGGCTAAAAATCTCGAAATTATCGAATACCCACTTGATATTTCAAACTTTTTAGCGGAATTCTTTTCCATTATTCTCAGAAAATTACATCGTCCTACATTATTTCCATTAAAAAATATGTAAATCTTCAATTGATTTGAAAATTTAATTATCATACAGAAATTTCATGAAACATTCAGATTCTAGGAAATATTAATCATTTAGTCGCTCAAAAATTGACTGACATTCAATAATATTTGCACTTTGTGTATTGATTTCGAAATTTTTTCCTGAATTTTCAAACGGAAATTTTCAAGTGTAAATCATTCTGCGTCACAATGATTCAAATGGGAGATATTCGTAAAAAAAACTCGAAATTTTAGAAAATGAAAGAGATAACGTCTTCAATTTTTCGCCAGAACAGTTTAATTTTCAAGAAAACAATTCTAACACGTGTTTTCCGTGGGAAATCTCTTCACATTTTCCATTAAATCATTGAAAAGCTCCTATCTCAAATACTTCCATCCATTTCAACCGATTCTCATTACATAGATCATTCAAGTTCCAACAAAAATCTCCTTTTTTCGAAGTGTCCTTTTTTCCCCCTTATTTCCATTTTACTCCACCACCCCTCAGTGTCACGGACATTGTCATGAAATCTGTGATGAGATTTTCCTACGAAGCTGGATAGTAACTCAAAGTTGTACTATCAAGCCACTGCGCACGGCGTTGCCTCTTCAAGCCATGATAATTATGTTTATCCCTCAATTTCATCTCCAGTGGTTTTCTCGCCTCTGAAAATTGCACAAAACAGGAAGAACAAGAAAAAGAATCTTACAATAAAAAAAAAGTAAGAATTAAAAACGCATACACTGTGACACCCCGTGTACCGCGATGATCCCAACAATTCTCTTTTGTTTTCACGGAACACTATGACAATGGTGAAAAGTTTTTTTTCATTATTATTATATTTCTATCTAAAAAGTCATCTGCACGTTGTAGGAAAAAACATGTTTAGTACTCAATGGAAAATCGCCCGACATCGAGAGACAAAGAGAGATATAGCGAAGTCTGTAACAAGTTGGCTTTCTAAATTCGTATCGATCTCAGAAGAAGCATCACTTTCACCCTGCACATCCCACAGTTCGAAATCTCCTCTTTTTCCTCTCTTTGTATCCTATTATGTGCCATTTTAAATGGATTGAGGACGCGTTCTTGATGGAGAAAATAAATTGGAAAACATCAATGAATAACTAAAAGCATAACGAAAGAACAGAGACAGCGCCACATTGAATTGTTGTTGGGAGGAGATGAAAAGACGGAGACGATTCTCCCGATTATCTGGATCAGCTTAAAGCGATCTAAACGTGGCTCGTTAGCGTCTAGTATCTCCCTGAGGAATCTTACCTGAATGATACCCCAGTGTTTTTCCTCAAAATCCCCTCAATATTTAACCTCAACGTTTTCGTCATTGTTTACGTGATCTGAAGTTAAAATTCGAAATCATGTTCATCACTTAGGAACACAAATTATCCCCTCTTGCCCTGCCTTCATTCCTTCCCCTCCCATTTTTCTCTCTCCGGCACTTATTGATACAGTCCCCGTTCCCGTGTTCCTAGCTGTAGTTCTTGTTTCTGGTGTATCGAGCTCAAATACTCACTGCACGTCGCCTACTGCGAGGACGTCGTAACGGCACTCCACAAACAAATCGACGTTTATTCTCTTCGGTACTCAAATATAAACGTGAAACACTCATGTCACTGTTTCATCGTCACCTTCTGCGGCTTACCTCTGATCTTTTTTTCCTTCATTTGTACATACGCAATGTCCTCAGTATTCGTCAATGACAAAATAAAACGTAGAATAAAGTCAGTGTTATTTCGTACGATGCTGCAATAAGCTCAAGATAGATGTAACCAATCGGCAAAACACACTACTGCGGACATTTTTATACGCAACGGTATTCTGTATCACCCTCTTTTTTTATTCCTTTCCTGTTGCTCTGTCTTTCGCTTCTCTGTCCTACGCGTGAATTTTGTCGATGATTCGTAAATTTAGCGTGGCGACTGCCAATGTATTACGTGTATCTCAAAAAACGTAGTTCCGAACGAATAATCTTCTTTCATTCAGAACGAAAAAATTTGATTTTCAGAGCTTTTTGGGTATGTCAACTATTTACGGCAATATTCGCCCTTGAATGGTTTACTTTATTTATTGTGTCAAGAAAAAAGTCGTGATAATGAATTTATTCATTTTTTTTGAGCACGTTTTTTTATCTTCGATAAGTTATCTTTCACAGATAGTTAAACTGCAATTAACCGTTTCCCAAATAGCGCAACTCGGTGTTTCTACGTATTTTAATTTTACACTCAATTTCCATCATCATTCTGATCTCCTTAAACGCGGAAAAACATAGTTCTTTGATATGATTAAACGGTAAATAGTAGCTTGCCGGTATTTTCAAACCATTACGGTGATTTTTTTATCTTCTCTTCTCCTAATCTCGTGTTGAATGAGGCATTTAATTAGAGTGAAAAATATGATAAAATAGAGACAGAAGTTTTCATCCACTAATGGAAGTAACGAGAAGTAGTCTTGGAATTGAAAAATTAGCATTGAATTGAGCCGGGTGTTTTACCTTTATGATTGAATGTAAAACTCGAGCATCTTGCGTTTCATTTCTATTTTCAATGTTTCTAAACGGTACTATGACCGAGGTCGTTAAGCATTGAGAAAAAATATAAGAGGGGAAACAAAACAAACACCTAGACGCGTATCTATTTTTATTATTATATATGGCATACGAGAAGCCGGTATAATTTTGTCAGATAACGTCTTACAAAGACTTTACGGAGTTTAATAATTAGCGTGAAGAAAAAAAACATCGTTAGGAAATGGAAAGTTACAAAGTTAGCCTTGTTTGTATGAGAAGAAATCGTCAGTATACTAATAAGTATTAAGTAATTAACAATAATTTAAATGATCTTGGCTTATCAAATTATCAGTCTATTGTTGGAAGTCTATATCGCGTAATTGCGATGTGTAAAAGATATTTGCGCTGAGTGTTGATTAATCTTGAGATTCAGCAACGAGAAGATAAAATGAAATCTTTTGTTATTTGAAAACTAATGGAAATACGGAATTTTTCTTTACATTCTGCTCGACAAAAATGGTCAGTACAAAAATTCTCGCAATTCTTTTCTATTCTGAGGTAAAATCGAGACACAATTTCAATATAACAATCAACTTATCTTGTTCTGCCTCTTCACTACAAAATTATTCAGAGAAGTTCTTTATATAAAGTAACTGGAATTTCAATACAGAATTTTTAATCCAAAATTTCGCGTGAATTAGTCAGCGATGTGACCGCTTGGAGAATCCGCATTGAGACAAAATAACGTGAATCATAAGTCACGAATTTCGGAGGAACACAAATTATTACACACAAAGAAACGATAAAAGAGAGATGGTTTAATGTAATTTATACAGTTGGCAGTGAGGAATTTGAATTTGTTAAAAATTCAGGAACATCCACACGACAAACGAGAATGAAAACAAATAGAAAGTTCAATGAACTTAAGAACTACGAGACATTCCAAGAGATTAGCTATTTTAGATCAAAAGTATCCCGTGTGAGAGACCTTGTATTTGTTTGTGGCAAAGAAAACGAGAGAGACAGAGATGGGGGCCTCTCACGGGTCTCATTATTAACCAAAGAGACGTCCTGTTCCATCGACAATACCACGATTAATCCAACCACGAACACACACGTGCTCTTGATATCACGATTTACCAGCTCACGTTACGACAGTTCCAACGGTATTATACTAACATTCGTGTATTGTGAGGTAGTCATCAATTTAAACTCGATGATGAAAAAAAGGAGAATTCCTGACAAATTAAAATACATCGAGATAAACATTTGTTACTGCAACCCAATACTACATTGTAACCGGTGAAAAAGAAATATCATTATGAAATCGATGTTGGATAAGTGCCGACGACCTTCCCCAACTCTTCGTGCAAGGAAAAAAATGGATGACGAATATCAGTTCCGTGGATGCGCAACGCGCCCGTCTATCCTCTGTAATTTACCTCTTTCTCTTACCCATTGGCATCCGGCAGCTCCATTCTGTTTCTACGTCTATCTAATACTCCCAAGAGATTCTGAAGAGTCCTCTCACAAACACGTTTTCTCCACATATCCAAACATAACACATTGAAATATTCCGTATTGATTCCTACCTTCTGTGAAAGGATCCTTCCTCCCTAACTGATGGCAGCAACCAAGAATTTAATATCCACGGGGCTCTCTGTACAGGAAATCCAACTTCCGTCCTTGTACTTTTCCTCCCCTTCTTTTTGTTTTCTTTTTTCGTTTATATACTTTTTTATTTTCACTATGAAAACAGAAAAGTTCTCACTTTACAGCTCGATGTATTTAGACTGGCACCATGTCGTCGCTTACCACTGTTTTTTTCAAGTTTAAAAATTCTGCTTTCAGTGTATTTATTTTTGGGCGCGGTTCAATCGCGCAACGGAAGATGAAAATAACGTTTGTTTATTCTTTTATTGCGCTGAAGAATCCAAGGAATTGACCTCGAGAGTAGAGAGAATAAAGTAAAGGAGGAAAATAAAGTGAAGAGTAAATGATGTGACGCGCACCTGGCGAGTTGTGTGCAGCTCGTGCAAAAGGGAGATGCAAACACGACCGAACGAGCCGGCTTAACGTGAGAGACTGAGGAATGAACCGTGCGGGGGAGACACTCGGGCTTCAGTTCGGCTATTTACGTTAACATTCGGATGGGTATCTGGCACCATCGGATTTTCAAGCATAGTGGGGCAGAGTAGACTAGCAAGGAGAAACTACTAGATACACTATCCAACCAGGGAGGCTGACTCCATCATCTCGTCCCAACCTTTTGCCCCCTCAATTTTAACACTCGAGTTTTTTTTGTAAATTTTTTTTTCATAGAAATGAGAGAATAGAGAATAAAATTAAATTGAGTTATGAAGGGTTGGAGCAGAATTGGCGCGATCGCTCCTCTTTCTTTCTCTTGTTTCTTTAACGTCGTGAAAAAAACCGGTAGCCATTGGTCATACGATGTTTCTTCCTCGCTTTTCACTTACTCTCACATGGTAACCTGCTCTCGAATATTTTTCTATCTCACTCAGCCACTAATAATAGTGCAGACACGACCCTCCTGATGATTCTCCCAGATTAAATGCCGTCTTGGACTCGGGGCGAAACCAAGGTTGAAATGCTTCCCGGTATATCCAAGACATTGGAAATTACATCCTAAAAACCTATGTATTCATTTAAATTACCCAATTAATGAATTTCACTAAAATAACCCATTGTTAATCAGACGAGGAGAGAGTTTAATTTGCACGAAATTTCACTAATAATATTCACCACGTTTTTATTCATACTGACGTATTTTATCGAAAACAATTTTTTTTCTTCTCCATTGTTTATTCCCAAAATCTCCGAAAACACAAGAATAAAATTGTATTAAACCTGCTTCATTTCTTTGTATTCACTCCGTAAAAAAAAGATATTAATAAATTCATGACGAAAGTTGCCTGGGATTTTGATACAATGTTAAGAGTGGGAAGCTGAGGGATGAGCGGCAAAATTGGCGGGGAAAGAAAGGCAGTTGAAAGAAGAAGAGCAAGAGGTCTGTTGAAGGCACGCGTTAGTTGTGCTTTAAATCACAGGGCATAGCCGCCCCGAACGCGCCACTTATCATTTTCCCCCAGCACCACTCGTATTTGTATGTAATAATAATAAAGGCACTGAATAAAATGCCACACCATGCCAGTTCATCTCCAAGAGGCCATATCCGCCTCTTTGAATTAGTTTGCACGAGTTGTTATTGTTGGTACAGAACTTTATGATATTTTTCAACGAATTTATCATCCTCTGTCACCTGATTGTGTATAATGAGATATATAACCTTGAAACATTGGAATGAGGAAACACATAATTGGTTTGTGGAGAGAGGGATAGAGATGATTGATAATGAAGGAGAAGAGGAGAAGAATATCGGAGAAATGGGGAAGAGGAAAGAATTGAACAATAATTTTTACGAAACTACATCAACGAAATGATCTCTAATGACGGGTCTAGTCCGTTGGTCTTCGATTAGCGAAAGTCTCAACGGCCTTGTCAAGCATCTAGATGATAGTCATCGACATTTTATTTGACCGTAAAAACAACAAGTGGCTGATTTACCTCTGAGCTTGTATATACCAGAGTCGATAACGTTCCTATTCTGTATTACCATTCGAGTGATTATTTCTTTTTCATTCTCCATTCTCTCTACTTCTTTTTCATAATCTTCACTGCTTCCTCTTCCATGCCAATAACTTCATCTCTATTACCGATTTCCTCTTCAAATGTCAAACGTCGTTTACTAACTAATATACTTCGTCTGCATCTTTGAATGTGTCAGATGATGTTTTCTACAAATCTACGGGGTATGGTCCGGTATATCAAAATCAAATGGTTCCGTATCAGGAATGAAAAAATCGATAGAGAGTGGGGCCTTATCTGAACCGGTTCTATACCGTCACATGTATTTTATCGTTTATAGGTCCTTGAACGCGATCCAAGTCGTTGGCCAGTCAGATCTACACAAGTACGCGGCAAACGAAAATGATTCAACGATTTTCCTGAAGGCTTGTCCGGGTATGTTTCCTCTTTATTTTTTTTTCTGTATAAAAATCAATGGACGAGCAAAAGAAGAAAACATCATGTAATATAGAAATGTAATATTGTGGGCAGCTTGAAAATAATAAAAATAAACTTGGCAACATGAATTTTTTTATATGGTTATATCTTTCTTCATTTTTTGTTTTTTGATGGCTCTTGGTTCTTTTCTCTTGAGTACGCATCGTTCCTTCGAAATTGCCCATTAATCCGAAGATAAAAATGATGGACATTAATATATACATATGAAGTCAAGTCATATTATACGAAAATGGATTTCTTTACGAGGTTCTCTTACTTTTTTTTCTCTTTCTTTTACCGAAAGCAATTCCGAAATGTAGCTGAAGAGATTCCCTGTATTATATTATGATTCGGTATCAGATTGATATGCATCTTTCACTCCTTTGTTACGCTTTTCTCTTTTTCGTTGGCTAAGAATAAATTGAAACGACGTTCCAAAAATTTCTTTAACAGAATACCTTCCGGTTGAGTGTGTAAATATAATATTCATTAGACAGTTGCTTAACGTAAACTAACCATTGGATAGAACGAGGTGTTTAACACTTTGAACTAGCCCTGTGTGTTGTTATGCACCGTTGTCTGGTTCACGTGGAGGGAGACCCTTGATGGCTACAATCCGATAGGCTAAGCATACACGCGATACATCTGACACGTACTGATCTTTCTCTCTCTTTCTCCCTACCTCTCTCGATGGAGTTAATTATGACGAATGGGTGAACGTTGTTTGTTAGTGAACGGTAGTAGCCAGATACTTTAATTTTTCCCTTCACTTTGCCTCGATTAATGGGCCCTTTTTCATTCGGATAATTATCGCTGTTGAGAGAGAAAAAAATGCCGGTAGTTAAGCGTTGTCTCGGTGAACAAATTTATCCAGCTTGATTAATGATTGTGAATAAATTCGTTTCGCGGAAAATTCAAGAACTAGCTATTCTTAATAATTTCGAGGCTTCCTGCGAGTCGTGAACTATGGGAATATGTCATTGTGCCGCGAGAAAAATAAAACGAGAAAAAGGCAAATGATAAACCACAGAGAGCTGCATTCCGGTATACGCAGAATGGAATTTTAGTGCAGAAAGGTTGTACTTAAGATTCACCAACTCTGAATTACCACATCCCCAGTGTTGTGACTCTAGCCATCAATGTGAACGAAGAGAAAAGAAAAAAGGGAAAAATGAAAAATTTATTTCACTGTAGTCACTCACAAAGTGCTTGTGCTTCTCTTCACAGCTACGTGGTTCAGTCACTCCTCCGGAAATGTAGATGCAATTATTTCCATCACAGACATTAGCGAGCATATTTACTGAGGTATTTGTCACTTCTTTTTATGGTCCTGTGTATTTTTTTTTAGTTCCTCACATTGATTGAAAAAATATGTTCATTTACATATTCGCAATATACGAAGTGGCAAATTGTGAATATAAAATGTATACTTTAAATGGCAAATTTTTTTCAAATTCATGAGGAAATAATTTCGTGAAAATAATAAAAAAAAATTGAGATTTCCGTGTTTTGCTCAATATTAGGACTTTCTCCACTTTGAAAATATAAACATAAATTCTTGTATCGTCTGCCAAAAAGAAAGTGCCAAACGAAAGTGAACTCGTAACCTACGTGAAACTGAAACTATGTTAAAACTTTTGTTTTACATTCGACTCACACTTGACGGGTTTGAGGAAAGTGAGTTTCGTGACAATATTATGTAGAATATGGATTAAACAAATTTTTTGTTATATCTTGAAGAGAATTCTAGAAAATTACAGTGGAATTTTTTTATCTAATCGTTAAATTGAAGCTATTGAACAATCGAAAAATGGAAAATATTATTGAATAAATGATAAACTGTTGCTTGCAAGTCGTAAACTGCAGTTTATGAAAAATTATGTTTTGAGTGATAATAAAGTTGATGGATTTGTTGAATCTTAGTGCGTATATTGGAGAGCTTGGTGAATTTCCAATGAATAGTTTGATGAGAAGATTAATTATGCCTCAATAGTTTTCACGGTAATATTAAACGCGAAACATCATTTTTAATGGAATTTCCTGGAATTTAAGAGAGATAGAGAGATTTTCGTAGGAATTTTTTGTGTAGATCTAATTTTTCTCAACAATGTTTCGACTATAAAACTATTTTATCTTGATTATTTATTGAGATATTCCAGAAGAATGAAATTGATTTATCTCAAAGGAAGAAATTAGTAAATTACAATTTTTCGAACTCATTGTTTAGCGATATTTAGGGGAAGGTGGGGTAAAATGGACACACCCTAGTTTTGATGTTATATATTATGAAAATTGCAAGAAATCGAGGGAAGTATCAAAGATAGGTTTATTTTGATCGTTCCATTGGAAAGCTGAGAAAATTTCAAGTGGAAAATGTGTATAAAATTTTTTTTTTTTGATATTTTAAAAAATTCGAGT
>JABSMS010035321.1:0-25311 GCA_018902275.1 Aleiodes sp. PSUC_FEM 10030003
GAAAAATGTGTAAAATTTTTTTTTTTCATTTTTTACAAAATTCGAGTTTTCTGGTCAAGATTTGATCCCCCTTTCCAAAATTCAAAAAAATCACTTTTTTGGGAATATCTCCGGTTCTATTGGTCGTAGCGCAAAAATAGGAACCGAAACATCAGGAAACTAGACAGAAATGCTTCTTGATTTTTTTATCCATCTGCATCCACCGAAAAAAGCCATTAAAACTCGAAATAATTTGATTAATCCTTAATTCCAGTTTCTATCAAAAAAAAAAAATTCAAGGATATTAGTATTTTTTTTATAAACCAAAGTACTATTCACCGGGTGTATGTGGTTTTGAAAAGTCGCCGTGGGTTGAGAGCATCGGTGCGGTTAGCCGCACAAACCACAGCGACTGGTTTCTAGAGCCTTCCTCACTCACGCCATTCTCGATTTATCCCATTCCAAGGGGTTCTTATTCTCTCTACCTTATCCTACACTACCTACCTTCTTCATTCTCTCTCTCTCTCTCTCCCTTTTCATCCCCATATCTTTCTTCTGTGAACCATTTGCTTGCCTTTCTCTGTTTAGTTTCGCTTGCGCGCGCACACTGGTTCTTTACTTCCACTCTTAATGCTACCTCTTTCCCTCGTTCACGTCGGTGAGCATCGAGTACTGGAGCGAGGACACGTATCTCTCCCACCCAAAACTTACACGAACGTAGAGACAAACCGGCTGTGGCGACGGTGGCGGCAGCTCTCCGCATAACCACAACCGACCAAGCGCAACCGACAGCTTCACCCAACACTCTCACACTTATACTTCTCTTCGTTTCTTGTTTCTTTTCTCGCTTATATCTCCTCGTGTATATGTTTTCTGTTTTCCTATTATGTACCATCTTCACCAACTCACTTTATATATACACCAAACTTCTATATAACTCTAACCCTCCATGTTTTTTGCACCCACGTACTATGGAGAATAAGACAAAGACTTAATGTCTGGTCTTTCTTCATGACTGTTGTGTGCGCGTGATAATCCTGTATATATCAAAGTCTATGCATGGTATACCGCAAATAGTGCTCTTGAACATATAAAATTGAGGGAAAAAAGAATTCGACGAACAAAGAGCGAGAAAGAGAGAAATAAACCAAAATGTATGAAATAAATTAATATTGAAAAATAATACCGAATAAACAGAAAAAAAGGCATTATCACTTGGAAAATTTCATTTAATATTCTCGTGTGTGTTCTGTGTATGTATATGGTTCTGTCAGTTTGTAATGGCAGTTGAATATATATTCTACTCTCTGTGTCCCTCTGTGTTCAGAGCAATCTTCCGTTCTCCATCGATATATACACATACATATACATGAACGCGTGTATATATAGATGGCAGCTACGTTTCCGCGAAGCATGACAATGGGATTTTCTAATCCTCCTTGGATTAAGGGTTGAAAGGAGCATTGTATATAAGTGTATATGTGTTTGTGTGTGTGTTAGTGTACCGAAGAGGTTGGGTTGAGTCTCCAGGTAATGGGATCGACGTTTCGTTATGTTACTTTTCCATCCGCATCCCCCTGCCCCCGTTCCCTTTTCTACCTCTGTTTCATTCTTTCTCTCTCTTTTCTGTTCTCTACGCTTCTCGGCTCGTCTCGGTTCGCTGGATCGGGTACCAAATACACACAATTCTAGCTCTCATTCTGTCTCTCGTTCTCTTTAGTTCCTCGCTCGCTTTTTTCCTCATTTTACCCCAAGCCTCCTCAGTTCGTGTTTTTCCCCATGTAGCCCCCTATTTTTCATGTTTCACTGCGGCTTCGCGTAGCACCTTCATTTCGTAGAGTTTGTGCGCCTGTACAGCCACACGAGTCCGCGCGGACTCAACGTACAACTGTCAGTATCACTAAAGTTTGGAAAAAGTTGTAGTCGGATTGGACGAGCGTGCTGGCTCATTCGGCTTTTCATACAAAATTGTATACCAGTGAGGTTTCTAGAACAAATTTAACTGGCTAAGAGAGTAAGAAATGAACGGTGATTGGCTGAGGCGTAACTGAGTCCGCGTGGATTTCCTTCACGGACGAGCGGACGATAGCGGCAATCAAGTAGGAAACTGCTTGGGACTGTGTGTAGCGTGATATTCACACAGAGAGAGGGGAAGAGAGATGGATAAAGTAAGAGAGGTGGGCGGATGGGGAAAGAGAGGGAGGAAAGTACTAACACACTGGGTGAGTGCCTTCAAGATCGTATGTACACATGCACACATAGGAAAACGACGTACACACTTGTAAAGCGTGAACAGGAGATCCTATTCTACGTGCGGTACTCTCGTTTGCCATCTTTCCTTCTCCATCTCACTTGGCACTTTGGTGTTGCTGTCTGTATGTGCAGAGTTCTCTATAGGCTAAAAGGGAGGGAGACTCGTCGTCGTAGTAGGATAAAGTAGATGGGGGAGAGAGCAAAACTGATGTATAGTAGATAGGGGGTTGAGAAAACGAGTAGAGGCGCCATATTTGTGGCGGTGTAGAAAGTGAGGGAAATCACGAGTACCCAGGGACTACGACTGTGACGATGAGAGCGAGAGAAAAGAGTATACGGACGTCCGCGTCACACTTGTGACGGCCATTTTGCGAAAAACTTTCGATTTGTTTGCTAAAGCCCGCGTACAACCCTCCCTCTTCCCTTTCACATTTCACCCGATCGTCCAACTAATACCTGCATATGTTCCGTTCTCACTCTACTGTATATTTCCCTTTCATTTTTTTCACTTCTATTTCACATTCACTACTCTCCTCCCTTGTGATATTTTCTCGTTTCGCATGACCGCATGGATACTGGTCATTGGTAACGAAAGAATGTTTTTTTTTTTTCAAATTTTTCGTTCTAAAAAAAAGAATAAAAACTCTCGAATGGTGTCTATATCGTCCAATGCTGTCGTAAATAAAAATTCGTTTGTACAAGTATTTTCCTCCTCTGCATTTCTCCCTTTTGCCCCCGTGCAAAACAACAAAAAATAAAAATTGTAAAACAGAGAGAAAAAAAACTGGTGTTATATCGATCGATTTTCATTGCAATAACAGACGGCACGATATGTTTTCCACTTTTTCATCTGTACATGTTATACAATTTTCGAATGTGTATGTTCATAACATAATACACCCCACTGAGAGAGAGAGCAGGAACGTCCCCCTCTTTTTGCGTGCATGGAATCGTTCGATTGACGAATAAATAGCTGAGTATTATGGGCGAACGAATCGAATAACATGTAACTTACGATTGGGACATTATCAAGTTATCCGTTCATCGCCGCGCCAAACCGTTACCAACAGATTTGTCGGCACGATAACCACTGTCGCACTCTCACTCTCTCTCTTTTTCTCGCTCACCCACACAGCGCGTTAACACAGGGAGGGGCTAGCAATGCTTCAGGCAGTCATGAAATCCACTAGTTTTCCATTCAATTCTATTGATCACGTTTCACTGATGACTATAAATACTCCTCTCATGTTTGCATTGGATAAAAAAGCGAATTAAAAATAAAAAAATATCCAGCAAAAAACAAAAATATTGTTATTATCTTTATGTCATTTCAATCGACTCGCCTATGAGTACTCAAGAGAGATGAAAAGAAAAAACTAATAAAGGCCACAGTCACGTAAACGTAACCATCAACGTTAAGCGTACGGCCGAAGTCCTTATCTGCCCTCAATTAGACCGACGTGTCGTGATTTCCCGTGTCCTGTTCACCCTCTTTTCCTTTCTCTCTCTCTCCCACCCTTCTCTCACGGTAAACCCTTCGGGGTCATTCACGTAACTAATCGCAATAATTGTAAAGGAGCTATCGTACCGGTTAATGCGCTGGGTGAAACGTCGTTCTAGTGTCATATATACACCAGTGTTGGTTTGTGAAAATTGGTAGTGGAGGGGCGAGAGGTATAGGCGAGTTGTGATAGTTCCCCTGCGCCCCGTAAAAGCGCTGAAGGGGAAACTTGTATCCCCACCACTCGATTACTCGTCAGTTGCTTCGAAGCTCTTGGTGTAGCAAGAGCGTTTGCGGCAGTTATCTCAATATTTTGTGTCGTGTGACTGGTTTAAGTGAGTTCAACAAATAAAAAATGGATAATCATATCACTTAATAATCGAGGATATTTTTAGAATTATTTTAATCGTCATTGAAAAATGTCGGGTTCGTGATTGTTTAAATAATTTAATCCAGAATTCGATTTGTGCTCTCGTTGCTACCGGATAAAAATACACACAGACACGGAATTAAAGTTTCTCCAAAAAAAAACCATCAATTCATTAGTATTCATTTAAAATTTTTACTAATTTGACTAAGATAATTAAAACGTGCTGATTTTTGTGGTGAATATTTTTTTTCAGTTTTATTTTTTATTCTCGTGTGGCTCATTTCTGTTTCTGAGCACTGAGAGAAGGGGACGAGAGAAGAGCGTCTATCTACATCTCGCTCGCTCTCATCTGACGAGTTGGCGTGACTCTGTTTTATCGATTGAGTGCCATACATAAAAACCGTTTATTCTCGTGTTTAAGAGTCGTTATATACTTGGTGGCAAATTTGTGCCTCTTTGTGTGTCACCCAGCCGTTAAAAATAATTATTGTTTAGTCATTGAAAAGTAATTAAATTGAAGCGAAAATAATAAATAAAACGAGATAATATTGAAAGCCCCGAAGAAATGAAGGAGGTTATAATACGTGAGGAATAAAAACGAATGGCGGGCGTTTTGGTGGCTAGTAAAGTAGTGGCGGGTATTTCAAAATTAATGCTTCCAACTGGCTGTTACTCGTAGCCCCCTGACAAAACGCATATTGTGTGGACGTGTATGGTGTTTGCGCGTTTAACGCGCCTCATTTTCACCTCTATTGTGATATTGCCTTAATTTTTTTCATTTTTTTTTGCTCCGAATTTACTTAATTTTGTGATACTCAGCAAGTGAGATACTAGTGTCAGTGTGTGTACAGAATAGGCGGAATGTCTATTATACTAGATGACTCGTGAAAGTGTCTATTTAAAATAATTGAATAACGTAGAAGGATTATAATTGGAAAGTAAACGCATCGAACTGGACGTTTTGGGAAACGCCGAGAGATGTATCCAAGTGCTGGAATAAATGCCGCTGCAGTTGCTGCGGCTGCAGCCGCACGGCATCCGGTAAGTTGTCTTTTTTTTCCTCACAATTTATTACATTTTTATTTCAACTAAAAATTATTTGCTTTTGGTGATGAGATAAAAAATTAATTTATTACAGTTTTATTTGCACGAAGATATGTTAGTTTCTGAATTTTCGAGATACTTGAATTTAGTTATATACAAAGCCAATATAGAAGTGAACACGTGTGTCGATAGGGTAGTGAGGGCACTTAGTACGTATTTGCTCAGTTCAGTCTAATGCCACTTCCATTTGATCAACGCTCAGTACGTGGCAACGAGGAGAGGCGAAGAGTGAGGGAGTTGTAGAGTGTGCTAATTTCGATACAAAATCCTCGGGGCCCCCTTGAATGCGCGTATAATGGCGAGCGTCGGGTGGCAAGTACTCAATGGAGTACCTATACGTTGAACCGCGGTAGGACACGTGTCCCGTACCTCTCTTTCCCTTTCTCACTCCCTCTTACTTTCGTGAGCACGTGTTCTCTCTCTCTCGCTATCTCTCTCTGCATTTTCCCCTACTCATGTTAGTGATTCGAGATATCTCGACGCGTGCGTGGGTTCCTGCTGATCCGTGAATTGTGTCCCTTTTATCGTCTCTTCCTAATTTTTTACGGCTCTCAAGGACATAATCAAAGACAAATAAATTGTTATGATAATATCCTAGCATTCTCGAGTACAGTTAATCTCGTATTTTTTGATGCTGTAGCAAAGTTACTGGGAATTATTATTATTAGCAGAGAAAACAATATTTTTAAGCCATAATAGAAGAAAATAATTCTCCCTATAGAAGTTCTAATTCAGAACCGTAACTATTTTCCTTTTTCCGAAATTAATCGGAAACTAACCTACAAATTATCATTTTTTCTATTTTATCGACCGTTCCCTGGGATACTATCTCAATTCCTGATTTTTTTCCGCATACATGAAAATAACGAGACGCTTCAAAAGTTTGCACTGGACTCTAATACTCCCGTAGTGCTCACTCAACCTCGGGAAAATGTTACTACGTTGACTAATGTAGCTCAGAGTTTCACGAGCACACGCAAACAACGTGGGGGAGGTAAAGAGAAAAGCCATCGCGTAGTTGAGACTTGTCGGGCGCTAATCGACCGTAAACGAGTGTATCGCGCCAACTCTACGAACGAAATTTGTCTTCTCAATCCCCACCCCTACCATTTTCGTTTATTCCTATTCCTTCTATTTCTTCCCATGTCTGCCACAATTTTTTCTCTGTATCTGTCTCTCTTCCTCCACTTGTCCCCTACTCTAAAGAACAACTGTCCGAGACTACGAAAACTTTATGCTTCGCATTAGTGGCTCAACTTTCTGCTATACACTTTTATCTTTTTCTTTGTATCCTCTCTCTCTTGCTCAATTTACTGAGAATAACTTTTATAAACTTTCTTTTCTTAAAAAAAGAATTTAATGTCTGAAATAAAAAAAGACCGTTTTCAAAAAAAAAAAAAAAATGGTAATATAAGCTTGTTTATGCTGATTTGTGCAGAGCGGTGGGACATTTGACTCCTCGGGATTCAGTCGACCGGATATGACGCGTTGATAGGGCGGCGTCGAGTGTCACATAAAAAAAAAGGAAGAAAATAAAAGAGGGGAGAAAAATGAGCCACAGAGAACGTTATGATGAGGATGGGCTGACAATGACGTTCGAGGTTATGTGTATTATGCGACCAAAGCAAAATGAAAAGGAAAAAAAAAGTCACCCTCGTATATAATGCTTCCCCTTATTGGGGACTAAAATCCTCAGACCTTAGTGTGGGATCGCGTGTACAGTAGTTGAGTAGGTGTACGGGTATTAGGTGGCCATTACGGAAACACAGGGGGGAACTCGTCCCTCGTTTACTCGCACGGGTCAAAATCTCCTCTCTTTACTCCCACCCTTGAGCTCTCTTTATACTCTATCCCATATTTTTTTTTTTAATCTCCATCTCTCTCGTATTTAATTTTTCTTCCCACTCTGAAAGCCCCAGTGTAAATATTGATACTTTTAATCGGTCGGTTTAGAAAACCCACCTCGAAACAAGACGTATTTAAACGTCGACACAAATATATACACAGCTGAAGAATGAATAATTTGAAGTATCGTAATACGACACACGTTTACACAGTTCTGTCTTCGTTGGTAAAATAATTTTTTTCTTTATATATGTATTTGTTTTTTTAAACTCTTCATATATTTTAATAGAACGTGACGGTGACGTCAGGTTTGATATTCACTCAAGAAAAAATTCCATTGGATTTAGAAACGGAGTTGATTATTTTTTGAGAAACGGGTGTTTTGATGAAACGGTTCATGATTGAGTTATTTTGATGATTTCGTTGAAAAGCTCGGAAAATTTTTACTGAGAGTTTAAAGCTTTTAGCTTTCCATTCTCCGTTTTTTTCGATTGTTGATTTTTCGCACTAAGGCCAAGAGAACCAAAGATATATGCAAAAAACGGTACTTTTCGTGAGGAGAAATTAAACCTTAATTCTTGGTCATAAAAATTCTAACTGTCAAATAAAAAATCGCGGTACATTTTTTCCGCTGGAAATTCCTCAACTTTCCAACAAGACCATCAAAAAACTCTATCTCCAACCATTTCTTCGAAATTCCCATCTTATCTCAGATTTCCTAATGTACATATTTTTTTCTCCTCAAAATTTTTTTTTCCCCGAAAGAATTCATTCATCCTCATAAAACCCAAGGAAAAAGAAAACTGCAGTCACAATAGATTATTTTACGATGCAAAATATTACGGTATGCAATATTCTTTTTTCTCTCCTTCATCATCCCGAAGTGCAAAAATAAAATTCACTCCCTTCATAATTTTTACAACTAAAACAAATCAAGTGCATTGATTCATTGCATTGAATTCTCCTTCAATTTGAAAAATGTAAAGAAAATTAAATAGAAACGCCTACTGGCTTGACACGGCCTTGGTATATACGACCGTATGCATAAGAATAAAATGAAATGGGATCCCGTATTCTCGGTGAAAATAATCCGTAGAATGGACAACAATGGCCAGAAACGACCCCTCGAGCCTCCTGAAAATGTATTACTGTACCCTGAGGGTGCCTTAAATTGGTCTACTATACTAGGGGAGTGTGTTTCCATGCTTTTTTTTCCTCTAAAACTCTCGAGCATCCTTTTCTCTCTCCCCCACTGGTACACAACAGTGGTGGTCTATCTTCGATCTTTCCATCTCATTCTCTTTTTGTTCCTTTTATTTTCATTCCCCTCCGTCTGTTTTCTTTTCTACCCTACTTGAAATCCCAGGCACCCCACTTTCCCTCTCAACATCCTCATCCAACCGACCTCCAAGAGGTCAGAATGAACATTTTCGAATCCCCATTCTATGTGTGCATGTGGTAAAATAAAAAAGAATTCCATATAATTGCCGCGTAGTCACAATTAAATTCTCACTCAACATCAAGCGTTGAATAATCTAGAATATTTAAGGGAGCTAAAAATTTTAACCTTTTAAAATTAAATTGGATGAAACGCCAGTTATAGAATGTTGACATTTGATATTTTTTCTCTTCCGTTTTTCTCGCGCATCTGTTTTTTTTTTCATCTATTAATGATTGCTTAATTCTTCAAACGTTAGAGTGAGAAATATCTGTGTGACTATGTCAGAAATTAGTATTAGTTGGACAGAAGCGACAGAAAAGTTCAACTGTGTGCTAAATAAAATGAAGCATCGAGTTATTTACGCCACGAAGGCGTAAATATTTCCTGCTCTCATACATAGCAGCAAGAGATAGAGAGAGAGCGAGCTTCTCTGTATTTTCTGGTACGTCTCATGTCATCGTTAATCTGCGATAACTACATCTAGTTCTTTTTTTACAAACTCGTGTTTATGTTTTATTTTATTTCAACATTTGCTCGTTCTTTTTCTTTCCTTTCTTTTTCGTCTCCGATTCACGAGAACACTTTGAAAAAAAATACGGCTGAATAGAAAAAAAAGAGGCAGCTCCTATAGAAAGTTGTCCAAGCTGGTTTGTCCGCGATGGAATGATGGAATGGCACTAATTGGCATTAGGGCTGGCAGTTTGCTGTATCCCAAAAAGCCCTAAACGATTCGTTCCTTTATTCTCTCTTCTTTGAGGGTCAATTCTCTCAGTTACAAATACACTCAAGGTAGTTTATTCTCGGTAAATTATTTACACAACGCCATAAATTCATTCCACATTGCCGCAGTCAATGGCGTCCTATCTATCTCTCTCGGTCTTTCGTTGAGCGCAATACAGCTAGCGCCCTCTAGTTGCTCCGCATTTGAAAAATACGAGAATTGAATTCTTATCCGAAAAAAACATTATGGATTTGACGAATAAAGTTGAAACTCTACGGTGTAACAGCAAATATTCTTTGGAATTTAGTAGCACAACATTTGCTCTTGTTTTCAATAATAACACCCGATCGTTACTGATATCATTGAGAAAAATAAGTTGGATAAAAAAACATGCTCAAATATTTGACACTGGGTCCCTGAATATTTAATCGCTTCTTCAAATTGAATAACAGGTATAGAGCTCGCATAGTTTACTGAGAAAATTCAATAATATACGGTAACCTTTTTTTTTAAGACTGTTATCGTTTACAATGCAAATAGAAGAAGTTAACTGAAGAAAAACATTTCTATTTATTAATGCCACAATGTTTCAACCAAAGGTATATTTTCGTCTTTTTTTTTCTTAGAATGTGTATTCGTGGGTAAATGTCATTGACAATTCGACGATTTTTTAAGTTTGAAATTCAATGCCACAATGAATTTGGTAATTTGATATTGGATTATTGTATGAGTTGGATTTTGAGACAATACAAATGCCTTTTTTCTCGGTAAATATACGTGAAAAGCGTTCTTGAAACGTAAGCAATGGATTTTTCTTCATTTTATGTTATTACAAGCTATTTGGCAATCTACCAGCTGAATTTGAACGTTCTTATGGTTTTGCTTCATATCGTCGCTTTGGAAACAAAAGGGCATAAATGTCAGAAAATCAGCATTTTAAAGGAGAAGGGGCGTATGTCCAAAGTGTATTTAAAAAATTCCATAATCTGTCGAAAAAAAATGAATTGGAGAAATTTGAAGTAACAAAAAGACGCAAATGCAGAAAATGAATATTAATAACTTGGAAATACATTATTTATTCCTCGGAAAAAATGAAGTTCTTTTATTATTATAGTACGGACAAAAAAAGTAACACGTTCTCCATAATTCCGCATCTGTCTGCGCTTTGCTGAGAAAAAAAGAGATTGTAATGCACGGGAAAACCTCGTTTCATGTAATTAATCGAATAATCATTCACTTCCATCGAGAATTACGATAAAATTGAAATAAACCCCGAGAGATTATTTTCCGCCTTTGTCTCGAATTGAGCTAATCAAAGTTGAATATTCCCAGCGTTTTCATTCCACTGAATTTGCACATAACACTCTCATCATTTAGTTTGATTCCCCTTCACATGTTACATTATATATTCAAAGAAATGGAATATATATTAAGCGCAACCCGGTAATTCCCATGAATTACTGAACACGTTAATTCGTCAGTCAATATTGTTCTCCATACAATTCGAACCGTTTAAGTCTGAAACTGGTTGCTGCATAGTCACGTGAAATAAAATGAAAAATAATGAAAGGAACAAGAATAAAAAAAACGGTGAAAGCAAAAGCAAAGAAAAAACTAAAAGGAGTTGCAAGGCATAGCCTTAAGTTGCGGGATGTTCAACCGAATTAACATAAGAACGCGTGTGCAAACAGAATGAAGGCCCTCAGGGGTCTCCAACAGTAGAAGCTTCCAGTCTATACGAAGGATGGATTCAAGGCAAAACAAATAAGTGAGACTGAGCCAGAGTGAGAAATGGTAAAGAGAGATGGGTGGAAGGTGCGCGAGAACCGGGTGGGAACACGTGTCCCACACGAAGATAGTTAATTACTCGTTTGCGCGTGATGGTGTGAGTTTGATGGGGAGGAGACTCACGGGTTCTAATTTACTTTGTGTAAGAGCAACAGAGACAGATTCATGTTTCAGGTTCTTAAGCGGAACAAGACACTATTATACATTCATGTATGTGTATTTAAGCCGATATGTATGCAGATTGTTGGATGAAATTTGTGAATCGAGGTAAAGAGACGATGTTCTCAATATGGCGACACAGTGTTGGTGAATGACATAGGAAAATGCCTGATGAAGCGAATGAAAAAAGGAGATAAGGTTAATTGTATACACGAGGCTTTCCTTATTATGCATACATCTGCTACTTCCTCATTTTTATAGTGGTTATATACTTTTTTTCTTTCTCCCCTTAGTAATTCAACAGGGTGCTATGAATTAACCTCCCTATCACTAAATTCTTCACAGGCTTAATTTGATGTGCCATGCACGCTTCGCACCTCAGTTACTTTTCTCCCTATTCACCTAACGAAAAGGGTGACACCCGTGGTGGTAACGAAATCCTGTCACACGATCCAACAGATGCTGAGTTATATATATATTATTTTTTTTCGTTCTCTATTGAAGTCAAGCTGGTTCCCTCTCGCAAACACAATTAAATGGACTTTTTCTGACGATTGAACCTACTCATTGTGCTATCTGAAAGGGAAATTAAACTACGTTGTCATGCAAATGATGCTTTTTCTATTCTTATTGAAGATTATATTTCCAATTTATACTCCGTGCACTATCGTGCAACTAAATTTTGATTTACGACATTTTTGAGCTCCAATAGTTATGAATTAGAGCATCAAAATGAAAGTACATTCCTACAAGCCTCTTCTTTTTCAATATTGACGGAGGAATTCTTTTTGTTCCTCTTATCTTGATGCTCCTTGAAAAAGATTGCACGGACTTATTTCACAATTTCTATGAGAAGTAGGAAATGGAAATGAAGGAAGAAGAAAGAAACTTCCCCTCTGTTTTCACTTTTTTCTCGCATACATTTACAGTGAAAATGAAATAGGATAGATACAAGAGTGAGAAAAGGCCCGAGGCAAACACGTAACGATGTAGATAACGAGATCTTTCTAGGTTTTTGTCCTCAAGACGAGTAAAAAAAGAAAGAAGAAAAGAGATAGAAAAGAAAAAGTGGGAAAGTGGTCGACAGATAAAGCATGAAAATAAAATAAAAGTATAGTTATCGATAGAGAGAGTTGGGGGCCGAGGGTTTTGCTGTCACCTCCGAAAGAAAATTTCATTCTTTACTACCCCGAGAGTTCAGTCGATAGATGAAGAAAGATGTTATCAAACTCCTCCCTAGAGAAGTTTTGTTCGAACCCCTATCGAATTTCCCCCTCCGACATTGTTCCAAAGTGTCTCATCTTCATTCACTTTATTTCTCTTCTCTTCTCGAGTTTTTATAACAGTATAAAGGTAAAAACCTAATTTTATAGTTTGAAAGATATAAAATAGTTGAATTGGAAATTTATGCTGAGATTCCATTTATTCCCTTCAAGGCTCCTGATAATTGAGTGCTTTTCTTCATAAAAAAAATGTTGAATACTTATCAATTGATATTTAGCAAGTGCCATTAATAAGATAAAATTAACTTGAGAATGGAGATACGCCGTTATCGTCACTATCAATTTTTGAAGTGAATTCCCATTTATAAAATATTGTAACAAAAGAATGGAAGCGCTGAACATACGACTCTCTGCTTCCAGAGCGACGATTTGCTTTTCTAATTTTGGCACAAAAGTATATTCCTCCTTTCATTCCTATTGATGTTCTCCATTTTCTGATTCGTATCGAGCACGCGAGTGATCACGAATATTTCGCTTCGAAATACATGCATATTAGATACAGGCACAATCGGTATACACCCAACTTGTAATGCATAATTCATGAAGACGTTGGATACACATGCTAAATGCATGCAGACAGATAAGTATCAAAACACTGACTCGATTTTATTTTCTGCCCCTCAGTAGTTTTTCTTCTTTTCTGTATTTCTGAGTAGTCTCCTTTTATTTTTATTCATTGGAATTCTTCGTATCGGCTGAACTACGAGCATTAAGTGGGAAATCACAAACTGATATAGGATGATTTGAATATTCAATTAGTCAATTAATTACCTGGCTACTGTGATGGAGCGGCGTTTCTTTTATTCAAATCAAGGATTTCCGAGGAATGAATAATATTATAATATCGTAATTTATTATTCCATCAAATGTACACCATGAATTATCCTCGAATAACAAAGAAGCATTGAAAAGTAGAAAGGGGAAAATTCTTTATGACGTGTTTGTTTGGAAATTTCAATTTAATGTGAAACTATTGTCATTAATCCCCGAGGGTTTAACGCCATAGGTTTTATCATTGGGGTGTGGCGAAACTGGTTGTGTGCCTTCGGGGCGTTTCTCTATTACCCCCGTAGGGCAAAGAGCTACTCGATTACTGTAATGTAAAGCCTGACAGTGCGGGAGAGCGTTTAGCTCGAATACCTAACTCCCCCAGTTACTCCGTAATTACACCTCTTCTTCGCGTGACTGACATTCTAGCCATTTCAGTGTCATGAAAAGGACGTAACAGTACGGTTAGTAACATATAAACTGACTACACATTCGTGTGGCTCTAACTATCAACCATTTTGGGTAATTCTTTCGTATTCAGTGATTTTTGAAATACTTATCCATGCTTCTCGATTTATAAGGTCGATGCATGTTCAGATTTCTGCGGATTTGTTTCATTAATCAATTAATATCGTATGACATTTGTTTGGGTCAGGAACAATGTAATTGAGTAGTCCGGATTTCTAAATTCATAAGGTCAATTGAGTCTGAAGTATTTGCAATTATTAACATTAAAATACCACTGAGGAATTGTGCAAGAATCAAATTTCGGAAAGAATAGGAAATACCCAAATTGAACTCACAATCTTCAGACTCCGGGATTTGGATATTGAAAAGAAGAAACATATAAGTTATGAATAAAATTAAAAATCAAGGGTGATAATGAATTGAAAATTTGATTTGGGAAATATCAAATTCACATGAAGGTGTCTGCACTGAAATGGAAATGCTGCAAACAATATATTACCTCACATTAAATATTTGTGTTCATAGAAATATTGACGAAAAACTCGATGGAGAAGTCAGATTGTACGCCGCATTCCCAATTGTAAAAGGGATTACATTTTCATATCTTGAGCAATAAATATTACAGCTACTACTTAAAAAGTCGATATTTTTTTCACTAATCTTCTCTAGAATTCTATATCTATCATTCAACTAGTCACGAATGAATTTTTAAACATCGAGAGATAACGATTGACGATATTCTAAAAAGGTTTGCTTACAATCATTAACATATAACCTAGTAAAATTTTATCTACTCATTATTCAGTATTCCAACGGCCTCTACGTTTCGTCAGGGCCTTAGAATGACTATCTGGTTTAATACCAGATCTAACAACTCGATCGTTCCCTAGATTAACTCGAGTGCCGATGTGTTACGTGATGACATAACCTTGGGTACTTATGGATCAACGAAAATTATTCTGCGTCAACTCCTTCATAATATTCTACTTTTTCATTGTGACAAAATAGTTGAGTTTACGGTTTTGATTTCAAACTTTGTCGAGTTAACTAAAGTTCTCTACAGTGTTGAAGTACCTCGTCGAATTCAATTATTTTTTCATGATCCGCATCGCACCGCGTACCACTTTGCCCTCATTCTCGCTTCCCTACATCAAATAATTGGAGGCAATCCAATATTCAGATTGGGAGCTCATGACGATTTGCGATGAATATCAATCAACTGTAACAAGCTGCATATATTTACTGATTATAGCCAAATTTTGAGAATCGCCTGAGAATAAAGTAAACATGGAGTGATTTATGATTTTATAATAAACATTGATTATATGGCTTTTCTGAAATAATATATTCAGCCGGTATTATGAATATGATAATTAACAAATTTAATCAGCACAATGAAGGTGTAGGAAATCTCAGTTTAAATTAAATGAGCCAGCTCATTAATGCTAAACTAGCAATTAATGTCTAATCAAAACATCAAAGTAATAGCAATGTGGGAATGATTCAATATCACGGGTTGGATCGTATAATTATAATGGATGAGATATGCAAATATAATGACCGAATGGAGAGTTGAAATATTTGAAACAATAGAGGAAACGGGAAATTTACAAATAAATTAACATAGTAATGAAAAATGTTCCTGATGTATTTCAATTAAATGAAAATTTTCAAATACAACGATTCAACCTAAACAAAGTTTAAACGCCAGAGGGAGTTAATTGGCCTCACATAAACCACACATATACGTTCGAATAATGACTGCTGTAAATTTCAAAGTTATGCACGTGCAACGTTGTTGTTGGCATTATATTTTCACTTTTAATATAATATCACGCGACGGTACTTTATTATACACTGTGTATAATTCCAATATGCGTGATCTCAACACGCCCACGTGCTCCTAATAGAGCATGCATGGAGTTTGAAGAGAAAGAGAAAATTAGATAGGCCAATGATAGAGGGAGAAAGAGAGATGCGAGACTGTGTAACGTTATTTCGCGTCGCGATCCTATCGCCTTAATTGCTCGGTGTCGGTTAAACTGCCCTGAGCATGATTATCGGATAGAAGGGATCTCACACTCGGGAGTGATGTGAGTCATGTGATGGTAGTGAATATATGCGAAGGGTTATTCCATCAGGTATTTAAATGTTTGAGCATTCGTGCACAACGCTGTATGTGTTGAGTGGGAAAAAATACGTGGAATGGGAATAATAATGGAACTGCGGTTTGAATGTATATTTTAATGGAACGGGTTGAGATAGAATGTCCTCGATGATTTCTTTGAACAGCTGAGGAAATTCCTGATGGAAAGCATGGGTCAGAATTGATTTTTAAATTTCATTGAATATGTATCTTTTCGATGTTCGATGATCGCATAAAAATGAAAAATTTCTACAATCAATGTTGATACACTCATTGTAACCGATTTTCATGATAGAAACCGTAAAAATTCCAATTAAAATTCAAAACATCCGTTTTATCAGGCAATTAAAAAAATAAAATAAAATCGCCAAAGAGGATTTGCTCTAATCATACGAATTTCTATCAAAGTACAGTAAGCTAGAAAGACCCCAGTGAACTTGGAATGAACCATGAAGATCCCATCTAGGGTCAGTGTGGCTAGTGGCTTCTGGGTTGGTACAAGGTTGAATAGAGAAGAAACAAGGATGGAGTGCTAGTGGATTCCGAGTTGGGAATCGCGCGGTACGCGGTTCGTAGCCGCAGGCCCGTCGCAGTTTTCGTGGTTCAGCCAAAACCGCATGACTGGACTAGTTCACTATGTTAGTGCAAGAGCTTCTGATGAGAACTTTAAGCGCAAAATGAAGAGTGGAGGCTCATCCAATTCACTTTGAGCCATTTAACTTTGGACTGGTTTTCATTTGAAAAGACGCAAAATTTTTGAAATGTTTGGAAATCCTTTTTTGCGCTCTCAACAGCACAAATGACGGTTTGCATATAAAATTGATCATTTCAATGAATCAAATATGATTCTAGTGATTTTATCATCTCCATAAAATAAAATTAGTTTCAATAAATCCGAAAAGGATGATTTTCAGAGCCAAGTGCAGAATTGAAAAATTGATAAAAATGCAAACGGCACAAGTAGAGTACTTGAACATGGAAAATACTGATTGATATGTCAACTGGTGCACTCATTATTATTGCTGGAATTATAATGCAGCATCGAGATTGAAATGCTTTTCCTGCGTGTCGAAAAATCATTTTTTTTTTATTGTTGTACAGCACTCGATTCCCCCTTTCAAATCTGTTCCTCTACATCCCTCTCTCTCACTCCGGACGTTTATGTGGTGTGATTCAACGACAATCGATTCGTTTTGGCACTCTAACCGTGTAGTCGGTACGTGCCACAACGAGCCGTTTAAAGCTTTTCATCATTAAATCGTGATGGCAAATTCCCCTGTACAGACGTTTTTAGAGTTGTTGTGGTAAGTCGATAATGCAATTGCCATTCGCATACGTTCATCTATGTAAACTCTTCAGAATCTATTTTAACTTTTTTATAGCTTCATTTTTCACTTCTCTCTGTATCACTAGATGATTAATTAAAACTCTAGATTTACATTTAAAATCACTCTCACAATATATTTCATCTGATTTTTGTTTTCTTCCGTTTGTACTAATGTAAATTTATTTTGAAAACATCCAACATAATCCCCTGTGTATTCAGTCATTTTTTTCTCCCCTTTCATTCATTTATTTATTTTTCCTATTTTTTTTCTACATTTCAATTTACTTTATACTGTTCCATGCCGGTGTTTACACAAACCGCATTCGTTGCAGTATAAAACTATTTGCTTCTCTCCCCTCCTCGCGGGTACAAATAAAAAGCCCACAAACGCACAAACGAGTATTGCGGTGGTGCATAAAATCATCGCGTATATCGCTTGGCTCGTTCATACGCATATGTTGTTAGTTACTGTTACATTTTCAACTGTGTATATGCCTGGGCTGAAAGCCAATAAATAAATTGGATTGGCCAGATCGGCTTTACTACGGACACAAATGGGATCAGCGTTTCTGCCGATCAGAGCAGAGGGTTGCTGGATATTTTCAGGGATCTCCATTCTATATTGCCTTTTTGTAACTGCCAATACGTTATACATTCCCTCAATGTGTGTATCATATTACGTTTCATTCGTAGAACCACGAAAATATAGTGTTACTGTTGGATCCCTCTCCAAAAGAGAACTAATAGGCTTTTACGATCGTTTGTGTTTCAATAATTATCTCATAATCAATGCATGAGGTTATTTTTTATTACATTTCTTGATTAACAAGTCGACGTTTTACGAGAATTCTTGGAAAAATAATGTTAGGCTTGTTTTGGAATACATTAAAGTGGTAAACTGGGGATTAAGTGTGTCAAGCTTACATTGAGAATGAAGAGCCTCTTTCTAGGGTTTTATACTACACGGCTACCTCCGATTTTATGACGAGGCTTCATTCTCGTGTCAATCCATTTATAATCTTCAGTATTTAACGCTTGAATCGGTCATTTGAGGACACCAACTTCGAACTTGAACGTAAAAAACAAATTATTTATAGTTATATTGAGGGAATACGTATTTTTCATATTTTTTTTCTTCTGGGTCCTTAATGAATTTCCCTTGTGGAATTTTAATGTTACAGGGCCCACCGCAACCTGGACAGCAATTTAAATTTACCGTTGGCGAGTCATGTGACCGCATTAAAGAGGAGTTCAACTTTCTTCAAGCCCAATATCACAAGTAAGTTTTTTTAATTTGAAATTATCTGACTCTAATCGTATCAATTCATGGAAAATGAGTATCGAGATCTCTTTAAGCATCTTCATGAATTCAATTTCTTTCGTAAGTTGTATCAAAGAAATTATTCAATATACTGATGGATTAAATTGATGTTTGCAAAGAATCATGTGAAAAAAAATCTTTCCAGACTTTGATAAACCTAAAAGCATCCAACGAGCCGTAGCTAATGCCAGGTTTTATTTTCCTTTGTGTTTTCCCAATTGATTTTAGGCGAATCCCTTTGTGAGGGGATGTGGTTCAGTATTCGGCAGAAGGGAGAAATAAGATTAGAAAAAAAGACCCTTCAATGCCCATGAAACTTCCGTAAATTAGCATCTTTTTGCACGGCTGCATTGAGAGAAATTTCGATGGTTAGTTTCACGATAAACCTTGACAATTTTTCATTTTTAGAGAAACAATAAGTTTAGCAGAAACTATTTTTTTTGTTGCATAATGACTATAATTTTGGCACATTTAAACTTGGAAAAATCATATTTTTTTTCTCCATGTGCGTTGGGACGTGAAATTCAGTTTTCTGCATCGTTTTCTACCATCGCCATTGCCATGGTATCAGCTACGGACTCTGCAGTTACTTTCAGTTATATCAACTTTCCGGCTCTGATTATTACCCATATCACTCGAGAGAATATAACTACTCTAAATTCTCTGATGTGAAATGAATCAACCAGCGATTTCCATGATGCGTAAACAAACACTGTGTGCTATTCGTGCTCCAGTTTTCTCATTATTGGAAGCAACAAGATTCAGTCTAGGAAATTCTAAACTTTAGGGACATAGTGAAAGACCAATGTTTGTTGGCATGTGTAGTATGTGTCGATGAGTACGGAAAACGTCTGTCAGAATAGGCGAATATAATTGTTTACTCGACCAAAAGCTGTGCACACAGTTATGTTCTCTGTTTGTTTACATATCGTCCGCGGAAATCGCCGCAAACGATCCGAGGCTCTTCATGAATTTGGTATTGACCGATATTGGTGATGAAGACGGTTATTATTATTAAAAATTCTTCGAAAAAAAATCAATATTTTTACAGCAATAATTCGATAATGAATGAAAATTTAAGTTGAAATTTATTTAATGAAATTTAAAAGTTTATAATTCCAAATAAAAAATGAAAATATGTATTTTCGACGACAATGGTATTTTTGTTTTTTGGAATGTCACAATAAAATTTATAATACATACTTTATTATACAAGTTAAATAAAGTGAGTAATAGAAAACAAAAGAAAACAATTAGTTTTAACCAGCTTTGCTTCACATTGGAAAAGGAGCAGATGTATTACAAAGGATTGAAAACATTTTCGCACGAAAATTTATCGTGCAAACAGAAGGATTTACTCAGAATGTGAATCATTCAATTCCATTTCCATTTGAAATAATATTAGAGCTTTGGTGATAAAGAAAATTGTATTTTTATTTCATTAAATTTGAAATATTTAGTTTTGAATATATTATTTTGTTTTCAAGTTAGAATTCCATAACGAAATATTATTTTTCAATTAATCTCAATATTCATATTTCACATGAAAATAAAACTTGTAATATCTAAACAAATATATGCAAAGATGTATCAATTTTGAGAATAACATTGAATTTGATGCATTTGGAAATAAGAATTCGTTCATATCATTATAGTAAAGTGCATTACAAATTGACATAAATTCTCTGCTCATTGAAATACGATGTACTTCACTAAAATGATACTCAAGAATCCGCGGATTTTATATGCATAGAGGAAGTTTAGTGTACATGATCATTTGAAAAACGATACAAATTTTTACGACAACGTAGACAAGTATGGCATGAGAATTTATGACATATTTTAGTAGATAGTGAAGATGTTGGATACATAAAATGTGGATAGGGGAAGACGGAATAATATGGGGCAAAATGGACGCCTATGGAACATTGAATATCAAATTTTTTTCTGAAGAAAAAACTTTGAAAAAAAAAGAGAAATAACACACAAAAAAAAACGATTCCTAGGAGAAAAGAATGGAAAAATAAATATTCTTCTGAAAAACTTGAAGAATCAAATTTTTTGAAAAATTTATCTTCAAAGATAATTTTTTTACTGAATTTCTCAAGTTTTATTTTCAAGCAAAATTTCCGTAAATTTTTCCTGAATTTTAAACAATTTAATTTTTCAGGATTTATCCTGAAAAAAATTCCCTTCAAGTGTCCATTTTACCCCGTCTCCTACATACCCCTTTCACCCCTAATATACTTTATTTTTCTCCCTCGTGATTCACTGTTATAGCATTCCTCAATTTGCCAAGAATACGACAAGATTTAATTCACATATTCTTATTGCCCGTACAGCCTAAAATTGGAGTGCGAGAAACTGGCCAGTGAAAAAATTGAGATACAGAGGCATTACGTGATGGTAAGCCGTCCGTGAGCATTACAAAAACAGAAACCATTCAAATTTGAATGGGCACAATCATAGTTAATATCACAAACATAATTCATTGACGCATCCTAACCGAAAGCATCTGCAATCATATTTAAATTAACCACACATAATTACTATGAATAGATTCATATTCTGCACGCCAATTCAAATGACACCACCGAAGAATGTTTAAAGTTCGACGAAATTTGAAATTTCGTTAATGCCAATCCCGCACGTTTATCGAAATCGCGAATCAGAGGAGCGAAAGAAGGGGAAAGAAGCGCCGGAATGCGATAGAAAGATAGATTAAGAGGGGTGAGGGAGGTACAACGCAAATATATAACGATACAGAGAGTGATGAAACGTTGAGAAGGAGACAAGTATTAATTATAACCCCGCACGACATCGGCCGCCATGACGATCATTATCAATGTTTCCTGCGGCTGCACTAATTGTATGTTTTAATGGCTTGCTGTGCATACAATCCTCCCCTACCTCACCCTCATTTTCTAACTATATATATAATGCAGTATGCATAAAACAGAAGCGAGCGAAACAACTGAAATCCACTCAATCGTTCTATGGAAAATAAATTTCATTACATTTATTAGTTTAATAAAAATATCATCGTCGTCCTAGGTATATATTTCGCAACATGCAAATAATTTCAATTGCGTTTTTAATATTTAATCCACTAATTTTTTTCAACACTGTTAAATTAGGTGAGGGTGAAACAAAATGGAACCCTGGGGCATAATGTATCTTCATTAATAATCCTGAAAAATTGTGGATAAATCATGTTTTTAAGATTCAAATTAAACGAAAATTCCATGAAAAAAGTTTTAAACTGTTCAAAAACATAATTATGAAGAAAAAAAATTACAAAAAAAAAGAATTTTTTTTTAAATTCTGGAAAACGATTGAACTTTTTTTCTCTCATTTTTAAATTTCCATTACTTTTTAATATTTTTCATCAGAAATTCCCTTTACATTTCTATAGTACAATTTAAAAAATTATATCCCGAATTTTCCATTGAAGGGTCCATTTTGCCCCATCATCCCCTATATCTCATGTTATTAATCACTGATATCCTTACAAATGAACGGATTCTTTGAAGAAAGAAGAACAAATGATTATTCAATGCTTCTGAATGTCTGCCTGCACTTACCAATGTATAGCTTACACGTGCGTTTTCCTGCTTGTTTTGTACAGTATTAAATTGGAGCTGGAGAAACTCGCCCAGGAGAAGACAGAGATGCAACGCCACTACGTTATGGTGAGTTTATTAATTCTATAGAACGTGTGATAAGAATTTATTTCCACATTGAAATTCAAATAATTCCATAAATTGAGATATTGATTTATTCAAATCAGAAACTTATGCACAGTAGTTTATCAATTTTTTTCATTCCCTCGATGAAATAAGTTTTCTATTGTAACTTGTATCGATGGAGAGTATGCATGTGTAATGTTCGTCGTAATCCAAAGTTTTCCAATGTTCCGAAGCAGACTTCCCTTCTATTTTCCCCGGTTTCTTCGCTCTTCAAGTCACCCTCGAACGATGTCTCACGAAGAATAAGCATTACCGGTTATCATGAACTTATAACGGGAGATGTAAATATGTGAACTGACTGCTTTTCTTTCCTCTTCTCGAGCAAGTATTTTCTCTCAGTTTGATTCGGTTGAATGCGCTTTGCTTGATCATCCTTTCGTTTTCGCCATGTAACGTGAAAGTGGCTCGAAATGGGTGAAGGTATTAGAAATAGGGACTTTTCGATGATTCTATTGAAAAGCTGAGGAAATTTTTGATGGAAAGCATGCGGGAGAATTTATTTTTCGATTTTTCTTGAAATCCTATTTTTTTAGATTTTTTTTCTTCGGTTTTTTGAAAATATTTCCGGTTCTAATGATCGTAGCGCAAAAATTCAAAATTCACTGTATAGATGAGTAAATTCTCCGTCGATTTATGCGCTTTTGAATTAATTTCCAGACGAAATATAGGAGAAAGAAAATTTTTTAGAATTCCATGATAGATAAAAAATTTATTACTCAGCAAATTTTCTAGAGAGACCTATCATGTATCATCATGAGCATTTCATCGGCCAAAAAGTCTGTAAAATTAATTCTAACAGACAAATTAACCGACATGACTAATCTAATTGAAATTGAGTTGAATCTATTTGTTTCCTGGCTTTGAATTTTGTTTTCCTAAAATAAACTCAACCATTGCTTATATGCAGTAGAAAATTATGCGCTGTACGTGGATGATGAGACAAAGCGCGTTAATTTGAAAAACATAGAATAGAGGAAGCTTGAAATTCTGAATTAATTATATATTTAAATTATCCTGGTAACTTTCAAAGGAATTTTATGTTTAAATTATTGAATGTGCTGAGAGAGAATCCTTCGCACAATCTTTCCGAGGATATACAAATTCTGCATAATTGAATTCCCCTTTTTTTTGTCAAAAACAAAAGAAGGGGAACACAGCAGTCACGGTTAAATTATCGCGGGAAATCCTCGGCCACGAACTACGTTAATTAAAGACTAATTACGAACGGGAAAAGAGAGCTCAGGAGGGAGAAAGGTTTTAACTTCTTCTTTTCATTCTTCCTTATTATTCCCCGAGTTTTCATTTTAAATCCCATGATTAACCACTCCCACTTGCTCACTTTGCGCTACTATGTCTCGCTCTCACCTTCCGGATAATTATTTCATTCATAAAAACCAGTGTTTCATCAGGAAAAAAAATATATTGCTACCAGAATTAATAATTTCTCCACCTGAAGAAACAGGCTTGATTTAAGCGGACAAACTAACTTAATTAAGACCAACAGTTCACTTCGATCAAGTCTATTCCGAGTGTGAATTAAGATTTTTTTCTCTCTGTACCTTCAACTTAAACCAGAAAAAATATTTAATCAAGAATTATCGCAATTGAAACGACTCTTTATATATAAAAGATAGGTTGTAAAATATACTAATAAAATTTGAAAAAGCGATTCATTTACGTCATTGCTTCCTGGACGAAAGTTACCATAAAACGTAAACGACGAACATTCCATGTAGACGTTTAAGACAGTCACTATCATTTATCGTACTCTCCGCTGGGGGCACTTACATTCGCCAATGTATAGTTACTATACCCTTGTACGTATAGATATATATGCCCACTAATACTGAACGTTAAAACACCTAAGTTCGCGTCTAGTACTTGCGCCAATATATATATCGCGTGTGCACCGACCAGTCCTCTTTATGATCCTCGTAAAAGACGTTTACAATGGTCGTTGGTACGGTGGATAACGTCGTGGACTACCGTGGTATTCGGAACGCTCGTTAAATCCTCGTTCATCGTATGCACGACGACGAGGTCGACTCGATAGTTGGGTGAATTTTCTTCAGGGGCTTTTTTTTTTAAGCAAAACCACACTTTATGGAAAATATTTATTGGTTTTCATTCGTACAAGTATTTTTTTTCTCTTTTACTCGTAAAAAATTATATTTCTTCGGCAGTAAACAAGTTTCCTTTTTATGGCCTCTCAATTTGAATAAATACGTAGATATAGTAATCGTTTTGTAAATAAAAAATACTCCGATTTGGGACAATTGTGAAATCTTGTAGGCAAACAAAAAAAATGTGTCACAGAAAAGAAAAAAAAACAGATACCGAGTGTTTCGATTGTATCATAGAGAATGCTTCTTCTTTCGCTCTCAAAAAAAACACGAAACGTGGAAAAAACGAGTTCAATGTACGTAAACATTCTAGGTGGAAGATGTAAGAATGTCATGCAACAGTTTACATGCGATGTAACATTTGCATAAATTATACTCAAAATGCATGCGTTATTACAGCTTATGCATGAACCATATTCATTTTTTTCAAACACATCACAACACGAATCATAATTACAATCTGTTGGAGTTCTACGTGTTACTTGAACTAATGAAATTGGTTTCTTTTACAGTACTACGAAATGTCATATGGTCTCAATGTGGAAATGCACAAACAGGTAAGAATAATAGCAAATTAATTAATTCAGAATTTTGTGATTTGTTTAAATCAGATGTGTATCGTTTTCTGACCAAATTCTGACTAATCGGAATCATTTATTCAGTCGGAATTCAAAAATCTAGAAATTGAACACGATCTTAAAAAGAAAAGAATTTTTATGACGAATTTTCTTAGAATAATTTTCATGGAAATTCGTAAATATAAAATTACGAGTTGCATAAAATGGACATTCGAATTCAACAGTTCGAGATGGAGATTTTTTGATGATTCCATTGAAAAGCTGAGGAAATTTTAGTAAAAATACATGTGTCGAAATTAATTTTTTTCATTTCTTTGAAAATTCAAGTTTTTCGTCAAGATTTGAAGGGGTCCCTTCTCCTATAGATGAAAAATGCTTTTCTCATAT
>JABSMS010035322.1:0-49673 GCA_018902275.1 Aleiodes sp. PSUC_FEM 10030003
AAATAATATTTACTTGCAAAAAACGATTTATTAACTGAATATTGCTTTCCGTCGTGACTGCGCAAAGCGCGCCTTCCTTCTGCGGACTTTGCGGGCTCTACAGTTCCAAACTTTCATTCAGAAAGAAAAACGATCAAGAAGTTTTGTGTACAGAATTTGATGCTCTACAATTTTTGTCTCATGATTTTTCCCCGTATCTGTAACCGTTTCCGAGTTATTGATGATCAAATGCATCATTTGCCTCAATTAGTTTATTTATTTTTCTCACCAAAAGTCCATGACTTAAAAAATCGAAAAATAAGGGGCTTATCAATAATAGCATTCTCCACCGCGAAAAAAAAAATTTCATCCCATAGTTAATTTCTTTCATCTCAAAAAAAAACGTTTTAGTGAATTTACCCTCCCTTTTTTCAATGTACGCCGGAAAATATCCATGCTAGACAAAAAAATTATTGGAACCAAAGTTGCAGGAAATTCTATCTCCAACAACTTTGGTTCCTATCGTTTATACATAAGAGTCAATAACAAACGAGATAATTCAATAATTAGATTTCACCCCCTTCCCTTAAGTTTAAATCCGTAAATATCGATCCCGGGGGAAAGTTGTAAGGACCAAAGTTGTAAGAAATCCAATTTCTAAAAACTTTAGTTTCTATCATTTTTTTCGTAACCTTGAAATTGAGCGAGTTATTCAAAAAATAAAAACTCACCCTTAAATTTCAAAAATTGAATCTACGCTCATTTTTCCACAAGAATACTAACTTACGCCATTTTAGCCTTGAATTTTCATGAATTGCCTGAAATTTCATTCAATCACTGAATAATCCACTTCAAATGTATGCAAAAAATCATAATTTCCTGGAAATTCGATCAATGATTTACGATGAAACTTCCAATTTTATTTGAATATTTTCATATCAAATCAATTTTCAAGAGATAAATTTCGTGAAATTTCGAGTTAACTGCAGTTTGTTAAATATTTCAATATTTTTTCGTTGAATTTTGAATAATCATTTTCTAAGTGTATTACAGAACAGTTTTGAAAATTTGAGCATTACATAACGCAAATTTTACCATGAGGTCTCATGTTGAATTTTAAAAATTCAAAGGCCGCTATCTTTACTCTAGTACAGTGAATGCTTCTAAAATTTTGCATACGTATTCAGCATAAAAATACACCAATTCCCTAATTTTTCCTGAATTTTCGTTGTTTTTTCCCTAAGTATTTAAAACCCCTTCAATCCAAGACGAAGAAAATTACAAAGAAACAATGTTTCGATGAAAAAAAAACGTGTAACGATATAGCCTCAGAAAATTCTCATAAATTTTTTAAGTGACATCAAACAACGATTGTAGGGAAAACGAAGGGAAATTGTAGGAGCCAGACAGAAAGCTGACGTCAAAAAGCATATAGGATGTTTCTCATTCCCAGGATATACGACGTCAGGGTGCAACGAACCGGTACATTGGAACTTCATGGAATAAATCCCCTACCTCTTTCTCCACGGCCCTTTATATACCGTTCTATACTAACTCCAGTAGGAAAATGGTGAATACGGAGAAACCACCCCATCCTTATCATTTGTGAACTCACCCTTTTTTTTACGGCAGAAGTTATAAATGTAAACTGTCTGCTCTGTTTTCCACGTGAATTTCAATAAACGGAAACGAAATATCTACGCATCGTTGAATACAGAAAACGATTCCTGGCAAGTTAACTATGCAATAGAGTTTTATTTTTCACGGTTTATTTAATTCACAATTGTTTAATGATCATATGAAATAATGTATCGTACATTGTGTATGATTAAAGGAATATTGTATCATATATCTTGAAGTATCATGATGTGGAATAATTATAGAATTGATGATAATAAGTCACTGGTAAGAATATTAACCAATGATTGAACATGAATAGATTTGAATTTACAATTACAAATTTACATTATGCCGTTGAGATTGGCATTTAGAATGAAAATAAGAGAATATAAGAGTTATGAATTACACAGTTATTGTTTAACACGGAATAATATGGCTGAGAGGATTATTGGAGGATGTCCAGGAATCGAATTAGTTGGAATTGTACATGGTGTGAATATTTTATGAGATTTTATGATGAAGGTAAAGACCTTTTGGAATAAGCGCAGAGGGAAAAGTTTCGTTGTTGTTGGATATAAATGAGGGAATTACTGACATTAGTTCGAAATTTTTGAACAAGTACGGGGCAAAATAACTGGTATTACCATGTGAAAAATTAATTAAGTTCTTTCGGAGGTAGTTCGTCTAGCGATAAACATGAAAATTGCTTCGATGAAAGATCGTGGGTATTCATTTATAAATCGCTCGATCACTGTTGAAAGAAGTGTCTTATCAAGCGTCAGAACCAGACACAAGACACAAAAATGGCGCCATGTGTCTGAAATTGAGATGTTTAGATGAGTGTCTTATGGAAAATCAGACACTTTATGTGTTTGCAGAGGGATTAAGACATTTTGTCTGTATGAAAATTGAGGATATTCGATTTAGTTGCCTTTAGGCGTCTGATTTAAGACGTCGTGGTGACAATAAGACATTTGAGCACTGCAAAAACTAATGTTTGACAGATTTTGTAATTTAAGATATCAGTTAGCGAGAAATATCTTAAAATTGAGAGCATCTTAAAATTGAGTAACTGAAATTGAAGATGTTTTAAAATTGAGATAAAGTACGTGTTTTAAAAAGTTGTAAAATATTATTTTGTATCTGAAAAATGAAGTTACACATTGCGTGTACAATAGGTAAACTACACGGATAAAAATTATGAAAAAATTCAGAAAAATATGAAAAAATATCATCTTCCATACAGCATCAAAGAAATAAGGGATTAACTGCACTCGATTTCGCTGGAATACTACCTTGAATTCTGAGGAATTCCAATCTTCCAGTTAATGATTAATTTAATTATTATCCAGTAAATTCCAGATGGAAACAGAGTAGGAATTCTTCCAGGTTCTTCCTCAGAGCTAAACAAATCTGCAATCGAAGATTGCCTTCTGGTCGTCTTCCACTCCTTTGTGCACTTTTCCGGTTTTGATTAACGCAGCGTATTGGGGTCAGTGTCGAATCGAAGCAGCAACAAATCTACCACCAATTTCATGTATTTTTAATGAAATTTTAATGAAAATGAGGGGATATTTAACCCGCTTTTCGAACCCGAATTTTTGGCCAATTACCATCATAATTGGCACCGAAGATTAATTAGAAACCAGTGAAATCAATTGCGAACAATCTCAACTTCAATATGAAGTCGGCCTTAACACGCTATGATAATTGTATGCGATATTCGCACGAGACTGAGAATTTCGAAAAATGAAGTGGGACATGTCCTTCAATTTTGCTGCAACCATCAATTTTGTGGTGAGAGAATAAAAATTCAAAACGAACTTCAATTCTCTTTCCTCTCCTTTCTCAGGTTCTTTCTCGAGAAACAATATTTCTTATGATTTATGAAATATTCCATTCATAATTTTCACTCGAACCATGATTAACTGGACTAATTCTTCAATCAATCAATTAATTAAAATTTAATTGACACAGTTACTCAATAACTTCATAAAGTAATAACGCTTATTATTCTCTTTTACTTTTCATTTACAGTGTCCTGTCTCTCCCTTTACTCCCCATTATTCACTTGTTCTAACCCCCATAGGAGAATCACAATTGAAAAATTGCCCCTTCTTGCTGAGGGTAGTGTGGGCGCGTGCCGCATCGGCAATGGCAATGATTCAATGAATTCTGCAAACACCGCACTTTCCAGAGACGAAGTCCACAGATGGAGAGAGAGGGAGAAGGGAGGAAGGTAGAAACTGGAGGAGGGTGCAATGGATGAGAGAGCCAGCTTCACGGCTTCTCACCGTGACAAGCTTACGCTCTTAGTTCGACTCGTGGAGAATTATTAACAATAGCTTTTGCAACAATAAACCTGTTTTAAAAAAGGAAGAATAAAAATTACGCCGTCCGAGAGATTCATCAAAACGGCAAGTCAAGAATTTTAATCGTCTTTTATCCTGTATTTATTACAATTTTTATTCAATAGAGTAATAAACATGATAAGAATAACACTTGGAAAAATAATTTAGTCCAGCAGAATTTTTTTTATAACACATACAAAAGAATAAAAATTTAATGAAAAGAAATGAAAAATTTTCCTTCAGAATTAACGAGGCATCGAAGAATTGTACAATGGATGAAACTATATGACTAATGAAAAAGAAAAAAAAATGAGGAACCTCGCTAACTGACTCGCGTCTATTTAAGAGCCATGATAAATTGTAATGAATGTAGTTTACAATTGTGTCCAATTACCAACAGTATTTGTTGCTCGAATGGTATACCTGAAATGATAGAAGAAAGATGATGAGTATGTAATTATTTACGTCCTGAATGGAGTAATAATAGGATTAGTAGTGGGGAGTATATAACTGTAATTACTTGATACTGATGGGCTCCCGTAGTGTTGTGTATCAATGTTGCTCCAACTTCAATTAAACATCATCGCCCCTCACATTTATATGTAACCTATTATACACTTCTCTCCTTCTCTCTTCCATTCTCTTTAAATTCTTTTGTCTTAACCACAGGAATGCTTACGAATGGCTTTTCGAGTTTTGTGCATTACATGTTTGTGTATGTTTGCACGTGTGATGGAGGGGGGCCTACCTCAGGGGTTAGCGTTCCGGGCAATGTATTCGCTAACACAAAATGGCCGTCATTCTTCATCCCCTTAATGGCCGACAACCGTACCACTGCTTTCCCATAAAACACCTTACTATTTTAAATTTCATTATTATTATATCGTTTTATGTTTATTTTTGTTTCTTCTCCTATTGAAGATATATATCAACTTTGCCATTCGACACAGGCGCTAAGTAGACTCCACCTCAGTCAAATTTTGTGAGTGTGTGTTGGAACAAATCAGCATGCTTCTCTCTCTTCGTTATATTTATTCTTTCCTCTCTTATACTTATACACATACATACAGATTTTTATTTATTTTTCGTTACTGACCCAGTCGAAACTATAAAGACGCGTTTCAGTAACACAAATGCATGAAGAAAGGAAGGGATTGGCCATACTAGCGCGCGCCCCCCAAGTGTTATACACAGAGGAATAGGCCATGGCTATTTTACTTTTATGGCCAAAGCTAATGCACCCTTTGTGTAAGCCTTGGCTTTCCGTCGCGGTTTGCAAACCTCCATTCCCTCACCACCTTAACTTGAACAACTACCTCTCTTTCTCTTTTTGCCCCTCTGGTATTCGTTTCTATGTAACATTTCACATATTCCTGCTGGGCCCTCCTGTGGTGTGTTGTGTTTCGTTTTTTTTACAAAATTTCATTTGTCAGCCACATATGTGATATTCAATTAACGTGTCGTTGAGCACATTATCCTGAAATGGAGATTTTTTCCCCCCACTTCTTCTTGTTCTTCGGGCTCCTCTGTATCTCTGCTGTGGCTTGGCTTTTATCTTCACGCAAATGGCTTCCAACTATATGTAGACACCCAATTTCAATGTAACTCTCAGGATATTAAAACACCAACAGAATCGATAGTTTCAACAATTTGTATTACCAATAAAATTAATTGTTTTTCTCCTCTTCCTTTATCGCTTCCATTGGATAATGGTTTCTTCTTTCTCATTCCTACTGTTGACGATTCTCATTCAGAACAATGGAAGAATCAATTTGTTCACGCTTGTTTCTCATGTTTTTGTGATACTAACGCAATCGATCTTACTATGGGTAATTTATTTTAAATAACACGGATCAATTTAGTATGAATTAGTCTCGGTCATCCGTGTATACAACGTTACTGAAGTCAATAGAATTAATAAATTCTTTTTTTCCATTCCCAGTTACTATCATATGTTGTATTTTCATTCTTGTGTATGGAAACAAGGGTGCCGAAGGGGGAATGATTCTTCATAGACCCATACATATACACACTATTCTTCGTGAATGTACAATCTTTCCCATTTATAGAAGAGGAACGAGAGAGAGAGAGAGAAGAACAAAATAACGCCTGTAATATGGATATAATAGAGTTGAGGTTAAAGTCACCCCTGAGTTCATGTATTTACTGTAATATACACGAGCTTGTCACAAATGATCTCACTCCCCCTTTTATATTCTATTTTGGCATGATCCGTGACGAAAGAATTCGTTGCACGAATGCTGAATAAAAAAACATCGAATCAAAGTAGATTTGAAATAGTTTTTTTTTTCTATCATCCAATTTTGAAAAGTTTGGGGTCATAGGGGCGGCATTTCGCGATTTTACATTGTGTGTGATTGAAAAGTCTGTGGGAATATTCATTCCTCTGTCTCTTTCTTTCGTTCATTTTTTTTTTCATTCCTTTTTAATGAAAATAACATAATGAAGATGATTGTGATAATAAACAGGTGAATCAACATTATGTTGTTTCATTTTGCATTTACTCAGCACCTGTCGGCAATTTAATTAATTTATCCGCAATTATCTACATTATATTTTCAAAGAGGTGGGAAAAAGAATAATAAGAAAGGAATTAAGTGAGTCCTCCTGACACTTTGGCATTTATGATTTACAAATATTTGTAAGGTAATTTTTTTTTAAACAAAGAAAAACCGGGAAAAAAATAAATAACAGTAAACAAACATTTTTACTCAAACGACATTGGCTCAAGGTGACTAATACATTAACTTTACTGACGCAATGTTAATATAAAAAGAGAAAAAAACCTCGTCAATCATTTTTAATATCTACATCGAGCTTTACCGCAATTAATAATCTATTGCTTACAATTATTTGTTTGTAAGAATAATCAAATAAAATAAGTGTGAAAAAATATTCGCACAATTGTTGAATAAAGAAAATATTCTGGCATACAACTCATCAGCCTGACTATATATGCGTTAGCGTCCTCTACCGCTGAGTATAACAAGCCTCATTATTCTCGCCGATCATTATTTTGACGGCGCTGATCGGCCACCGTCCATCACTCAACTGTTCTTTTTTTTCCTACATTCTTTTATTTTCATTTCTTCCTTTCTCTCTTGCACCTCATCATGTTTCTTTCTCTTTCTTTTTTATTATCATCCTCCCTTCTCTTCCCCGCCACTTATCATATACACACGAGCGCGCTTTTATTATAACCAAAACTCGCAGCGGCGGTTAAATGCTGTGCCGCCAACTTCGATATCATAAATCTGCCTTAAAGAATGGCCCTCTCGTGGAGTGTCGGGTGAAGCGAAGCGTCGTTATTAATTGGGGCCGGGCGGCTGTGAGAGAGACAGTGAATATAACCTATAGGGCCGATTTGTACGAGAAGAGTCAATTTTAATTACCCTCTCCACTTCGTGACTCTTTTTATTTTGAGTTTAATTATTATCATCGATTTTTATTTTTACATTTTGTTGCTCGAGCACTGAGAAAATCCTTGAAAACAAAGTCATCTGCCACTTGTATGAACAAAGCGTACGTGCTTCCGCATCGGATTAACTAAACAACAATTTGAAACAAGCAAACCATGTCATTCAAGAAGCACCGAATAACAAAAAACATGAGAGATTATTTTAAGGAAATCATAAATAATGAAGATCGAAATTTAAATGAATTTAATTGATACGTTAATGAATATTCATTGATCCGATAATGAGTCATAAAGATAAAGCCATAAAAATATCAAAATTTATCTGTGTCTATTCTGTCAATGACTGAATAAATATGTAAATGGTTGAATAGTGAATGTGCAAAGTGTTGGATTTGTGAATTCTTCGTTCTTCAACATCAGATAGGTATCATCTAAACTTATTACCAATCACCTCGTTAAATATATTTTCTTTCCTAACCTCCATATTCATTGAAACACATGAACTCAACTGATTTTCATGTTAACCTTAATGCGACTGCTTTCACTCCCGTAATTCGTGTTGATAGATCCCATTACAATCATTTATTTTTATCACGTATATTTAAACAGCTTGCAACATTGAAGCAAAATTATTGATATCTATTAGAAAGCATATTTCAACGTTTCATTAAACCCGAAGAAGTGTTTAGATATATCAAACTACCATATACACATGCACTGTATTTAAAAAGTTTCAAGTAAAACGACAAGCTGCAATTAAGGATGTTGATAACATCGCTTCAAGTTGAAAAAACTGTGGCATATACATTTTTTTAACAGCATTGCTTATCTTACAATTAGTCAGTAGAAATCCTTCTTTCTAATGTGACACAGTCAACGTTGACAAGTACAAAATTTCCGCCCAATCATAATTGTTTATTTCAATTCTCACAATTTTAATGAATTGTCGGCTCATCATATCCTTGACTAACTTCACATTTTATGATTTTCACTATGTCTCATTGATTTATTTCCTGTTAATCGTAATTACCGTTCTGCTTAATAAAACTGAGTTAGACTGTAATTTAATTCAAATTACGTACTTGAGGATTTTAATCAGTTTACATCCTGTATATCTAGATTCCATAGAAAAAAAAGAAGAAACTTTCACACTTAGTGATTTTATTTTAATATTAGGGCCATCGCACTTTTAATCACAACAGTTTACTTATAAAAATAGTTTAAATTTCCCCTGTTATTAGCTTAAATTTATTCATTCCTTTGAGAAATCAGTCATCTGAATCATCCCGCAATTTCCCTGCTTCAATGTCTTTGAAAAATTATGAAACTAAAACAATAACAATGATAAGTGTAATTCTGAAGAGGAAATTCGTCCAACGTTTTTTCATTCCAAAATTATGACTATAAGAATAGAATAAGAAAGGTAAGTGTGTGGCTAATTCAATTGATACCTTGTAAAATGCATCGAAAAATCCAATTGAACCCTCATAAACATTGAGTTGAACGTACAAGAACAAAAACACCTAATGACCTCAAACATCTCTGAATACATCAAATTCTGCAAAATTGCATTCAATGATCCATAACGTTTTTTTTATCAGAAGAAAAAGAATCAAAAAAATTTAACTCATGTGTTACTTCATATAGAAGCAATTTATTGAAATCGATTTGTGAATGTTTCACCTGTCCATTAAATGAACTGGAGACTCCTGCAAATGTATTAACTCTCTATGAAATTTCGAGGAAAACACTGTATTATACATTTATGGCCTGCAATATACCAAACTCGATTATGTATCCATTCATGTATAATCTGTTACTTTTTTTGTTCCTCCTCTTCACCATTTTGCTGTATTCCTTGGATGATGTTTCAACTTGGTAAAATCGTTTACGGATGTATCAGTATTCAATACAAGAGAAGCTGAGGGTGATCTTGGGCTTTCTAACAAGACGCATTTCACATTTATATATAGATACATATATATGTATATATATAGCTATCTGAAAATGTCGGATTGGAGGATGAATTCTGAGCAATTTCTCGGCTGGTGGAGCGCACACGCGGGACCCTCTTTGATGCTTTGAACTCTCACCGCGGCTGACCGATCCTCAGTGGTAATCATGCGAGCTTCGGCCACGCCCCAAAAAACACCTTCAAACCAAAGAGGAAACAAGTACCAATACATATACATACCATACTTTCTCACTCTTACCACATATTGTGTTCATACTATCAACATTATTCCTCTCCTCCATCAGCTAATACAACCCACTCACCTATACCAATTCATCCACACTCCTTCTCTCTCTCTTTCCATCTTTTCTGATGGCATTATATCGCCCGGGGAATCTGATTTTGAAACGCGATCAGTAAAAGGAGAAGAGAGAGAGGCAAAAGGACTCCATCCACACGCCGCTGATCCTATCGATTTGCCTCAACTGATTTCCACTCGATTCACCATAGATACTTGAGTGCAGTTGCACACAGAGAATTATATTATTTTATATGATAACATGCGTGAAGATTTTTTCACATGGTTTTCCTTTTTATTTACGTGAAAAAGATTATTTTACTAAGATGGCTTGAATTTAGTAATCCTACACTGTTGAAAGAATTGAAAATTCAGTATCGATATCTTAATGAAAATTCAAAACCGCAATTTTAATGTTGGTTAAGACAAAATTATCGTTAAGTTTCATTCTTCATGGAAAATTCAAGAACGATGTGATTCTTAAGATGCACTAAGCATTGAAATTCCAACAAGCCATCTGAATTTTCAAATACGAATGAAAAATTAAATAATGTATGAATTTGAATTTTCTATTGAAAGGAAATTCAGCACAAGACTATGAATTTTCATAAATTGCCGGAAATTTCATTTATTGAGTGAATAATCCACTTCGAATGTGTACGAATAGTCATCATTCAATCGAAATTTGAACAGTTATTTGCAGTGAAATTTCAGATCTTATTTGGATATTTTCATATCAAATGAATTTTCAATAAATCAATTTCCTGAAGTTTGAAATCATCATTCAACGAAATTTTTTTTTGAAAAAATTTCGTTGAATGATGATTTTCCAACAGAGTATCAAGTTCAAGCAGTCACTGAAGCGGCCGAATCAAAATTATTTATGAAGCAATTACGAAGCCGGCTGAAATATAATTAATGAAAATTCGAGTAAGTGGGGGAACTCCCGCCTTACTTGTACTTAAGACTCATGAATTCTCTTGAATATTGCCCGAAACTTGAAATTTCATAACCATCATTCCCTTAAAACAAATTCAATGTCACGCTTACGAAAAATACCATCAGATTGTCCATGAAATTTGAATTTTTTTGTAATAGTGAACCTCAGTTCCCTTAAATCCATTCGTCCTTTACCGTTAAGATATCTGTTTCAACTGCTATTCAAATTGCGCCCCACTGTTAAAAAAAAAAATTTCATTGACAATCTGATTATAATTTTCATCAGCGTGACATTTTTTGTTTTGATAGGACAATTGTTGTGAAAGTTCAAGTTTTAGGTCAAATTCAAGGGAGTTCATGAGTCTCAAGTAGAAATAAAAGCGGTAATTTCATCACTTACTTGAATTTTCAAATGCACATGAATATTGAGAATCAAAATGAATCAAATTTTGGTATTCTTCCCTGAATTTTTCTTCATTAACAGAATATTCAAGGAATAATTGAACTGAAATTTTCAACTTTCCGTGATGTTCAATTGAACATTAATTATTGAGAACCGAAATAAACTAAAATATCTTATCTTCCCTGAATGTTCCGTGATTTAACAGAATTTTCACAGAATACTTCAACAGAAATTTACGTTTCATTGACGTTCTCGTGGAAATATTTGGAAATCGACGGGAAACTGGAATCTTCAATAACAAGATTTCCTGAATTTTCCGTCGGAATATGATTTGTTAAAAATTTCCGGTATTCGACACGGAAAATTTAGACAATTTTTAAACAGTGTAGTCTGCATCTAACGCTTGACATTTCACGTTCACTGATACTTGGCGAGGCGCTACCGCATCTCTCGAAATAGCATTTTCACTCGATTTTTAAGGAGTTATCTGAAGTACAGACATTGAGGCACCCAATAGAAATACCACATCATCATTTAACAAAATATCTGTACACTTTTCTGCAGTTTTATTTTTCATTTCTTACTATTTTTCCCTTGACTTTATTCGAAGGGGAGATTTGTTCAGCTATTCGAAGGGTGAAAAGTTCCTATGTATGTAGGGATAATGGCAATCTCAGTGGTTTTTTTTCGAGATAAATTGTGTGTGGAGGGAGTAATGTATGGGTGTACATGTGTATGCTGTTTGTGAGTCGTGCGCGTTTCTCGATACGGCCTGATGATTACGCGACCCTTTGGAGTCATTTTAACAATGTTCATCGTTATTAACCCCCACCCCACCCGCCTCTGTTATTTCCCCGGTCAAACATATATGATCCCATTAGCTAGGACCATATTTCGGATTAATTCAATGGGCTTAAAAAGTTCTTAAAATTTTATACAGGAAAAATCAGTAAAGAAATCAGTATTTTAATGCAATGAGCATGAATGATTCGAAAGGAAAAATAAGAAGTGAGATTTATCTGAAAAAATATAATTCCAAGAATCTAGACAATCCATAAAAACTTAAATGAGAAAAAATAAGGAAAATTAAAGTTTGCACAATTTTTTATTTTTTATCATTAGTCTTAATTCACCTTATGAAAATTAATGCGATGAGGTTGGATAAATACATCGAAATGTAGTTGATGTTTGCACAACAGGAAGTTGCTTTGAACGGTGAATCGAAACGAGAGTATATGTGCTTGGGCCTCATAAATGCACGATGAAGGATAATATCCCCTTCTTTAAAGGCTACCGACGGGGGCGCATGCTTGTGTGCAGGTGTTCAAGAAGTACACTTAGGCGTTGCCGTTTAGTCCCGCATCGAACCCGTTTTACCTCGGTATTTTTCAACATATCATCACAGTTTTAAATTTGCGTGAATAACTTGACTACACACTTCAAATATTCTAACAATATTCTAATACTTCATGTCGGTAAACAGAAGGAGAGGGGGAGGGAAGAATGAAGGAGGGAAGGAATCATCGCGAGAGGAATACTTTCAATTAAGAACGGCAACAATTAACTGATAGGAGTACCATGGAGATGTTTTTTTTCATAAAATAATTGACTTTAAAAACACATAAGATAATCTGTGCAATGAACCGATTGTGGGAAACTGAAGGATTGGTGAATGCAGAGGGTTCTACATGTAGGTAATTAGATGTTGTTGATGTGCGGATAGTTTTCTTACGTCGAGAATCAGAAGAAACGTAGGAATTAAGAAAAGTGAAAGAAGCACCGAAGTAGAAAATACCCAATAGCCAGCCCGATGAAAACTACCTAATAATACTCACATGTAATCTCACTACAGTACAAATCTATTTTCCTAATATAACTTCAATGGATCTCCACATTACGATGTATCTCTCATGTAGAATTAAGTATTTCTCACTCTTAAAATAATATCTTCACACGTTCATATTATTCTCCAACATTTTCATCCAGCATTATCGTTGGATTAAATTCCGATAAAAAAAATGAAGGAAACAAAACAACTTAAAATTATAAAACGTGACAAAAACAGTTGCGCTTGTATTATTGTCGATGAGTATTTGATTATGGGAATAGAAAAAGTAGTGAGTAATAGTCGTTGGTTGTACACGCGGCACTGAGATCAATTGCGAATCTCGAAACAAGGGACTTCTTCAGCTCTTCGCCTTATTTACTTCTTTCTCTCTCTTTTCTCTCGCATTTTAACGAACGAGATGAAGTAGAAGAAGATGAGGAAAGTATATATTCTCTCTCCACGAGTCTCGAATCTGCGGTATTCATCGAAGTTCAGCGATGGTTGTAGACGAAAAGGAAGGAGAATGCGATGAAAAAGAAGAAGACCTGAAGATGAACAAGGACATGAAGTGAGTGAGAGAGACGAGAGGGGAAGGAATTGTTCAGGCGAGGTGTTGCCCGGCGGTGGTATTAATTGGCGGGGAGCTCGCCCGCCTGTGATTAGCTTCAGCAGCCGCCGCCACCTCTGATCTTCTCTCCATACTCTTTCTCTCTCTCATTCGCTCCCCCCTCCCTCCCACCCCCTGGAGTCCTGATCGTATATCTGCCGGCGTACGTGTGGATCAACCTCTGATGCTTTCACTCTGCCTTGTTCACTCTTTTTCTCTCTTGCCTCTCTAAACAAAGACGAATATACTCAATGTAATTTTCGACCAAGTGAAAATGGAAGAATGAGAGAATCAAAGAAGACTGTCATCGGCGTCCAGTGACAAAATTGGACTGGGATAAAATCCATCTATTTTAGAGAAGGAATCTATTGTTTTTTTTTATTTACGTGGAAAATTGAGATTACTCTAATGATGATAATATCGCGAGCTATTTCAGCCAATCGAGAATAAACCATTTGTTGTTCATGAGCGTATCGGTTGTTCCACATACATGTTGATCGGGTGATTGTTTTTTAGCATTATTTATCAGTAAGAGTATGCAAAATGGTTTTCACTCTAAATCTTTTTTTTTAATTTATGTTATATAAATGAAGAAGGTGGCCTCCTCGGTCTATAATGCTTCTTCATTCAAAACAAGAAATAAACTCAATCCCGACTCTTCGGCCCTAGTCGGTTAATACACGGTCATACACTGTCGTGAAGAAATTTCTATTATGGGAAAAATTCATTTGTTTATTTGAAGGTTACGTCAACTGATGGGGTCACTAACGAGCGTTGGAAGATTTTTTTATTGCCTGAGAGAGCTCCTTTCGAACTTGGGACCTTTGTGCGTGAATCCAATCATTAACCCATTATACCAGGTAGCTGAGACTACGATGATGAAAAATATCGGTAATTTCATGGAACTTTTTATTAAAAAACGAAGTTTTCCGTGTGCGTGAGTTAATCAATTTCGTTCTATTACGAATTTCTTTTTCTTTCCATTGTCACTTCTAATATTTCTTTTATATGACATTGATCAGTTGTAATTCAATCATGAATGCGGTTTCCCGCAACAAATTCGCGATCGCAAAGCAGTCAATAGCGCCTTGAACGGCGGAATAATGAACAACAATAATTGCAGAAAAATGCGGACTATTTTCCATCTACTTCCAATCTTCTTTTCCCCTGCTTGTCACTCTCTAACAATTCCACAAGCGCTAATTAAAGAAAGAAATGTTGACTTAGAGATTATGAATCACCGTCGTGATTTATCTTTCGCCGATCAATCAGAGGCACTCACGGACAAAATTATCGCATTGGGACGCACTGTTTCTCTATTGATCATAATCAATGTAAATATTCATGAACCGTTTCGAAATCATATCAGTCTTTCTACAAGCATAAATCATGATGAAAAAAATAGAAACGATTTTTTTTCAGTTCTCGATTCAAGTCATCGAAATTCGCAACTCAATTGAGCTACTTCGATTAGATAATTTATTCCTTCTCTTCTCACTGATTTTCTTTATTCTACCTTCTTATTCAACTTCATGTAAACCTCTCCATGTCACGCAGCGTGTCGAGTTGACGTGCACCCTTCCCACGCGTAATATATTTATGTCATGTATCATTATGCATGAAGCATATGTATGCACAGGTACTCAAGACAGTTTGTAACCCGTTGCACCTGTTACCGCTTTCTGTAGACACATAGTAACTTGGCGAATATTTTTTGTACGATCGATGAAGGGTTGAGAAGGTTATGCAGCCAGTAGATGTATATGTATGCACGAATGCACATATATGTATGCATGGGAGGGCTCAGTTAGGAAATCTTCGTTGAGCTGGTTAGTTCCCTCTATTGGAGATCACAGAGCAGAAGGGACGATTATGAATAAGACTCGTGCCCGACGGCCAGATAATAGAATGTGCGTGCGTACAAGATTCCATCGTGTGCAACAATCTCTATCCCTCTTTTCCCCGCTTGTCTTTCTCTCTTGTGATTCTTGTACGTATTAAGAATGTTTGTTCAACGTCGATCAGTGTGTGAAATTTGTTTGAGAATCATTTTCAGACTCGTTTAATTTTTTTTCCGCTTTTTTTATCCTCCCCCTTTCTTCTCTTCAACGTTCTTTTTTCTTTTGAGAAATTATTTTGATGACTGCAAGGAATTCCCGCCCAATGACTGCTTCCAAGAGTAGCCCCAAGAGGTAGCTCCTCTCTTTGGCTCGTTGTACCGTTCTTGTATTCCTTCAGCCATCACAAGATACATATTTTTTAATTTTTTGTTTTTTTTTTATTATTTTGTACGTTTATTCTCTGTTTTTCCTTTTTCTTCTTAATTTTGTATTTATCTTTTACTTTTTTTTTTGTTCATTTTTTTCCTTTTTTTGTGGAATATCGCTCGGCGGCTCTTCGTCTCGAATCGGATAGTAATACAGCTGGGCAGGCAGTTACATGCCAGGCGAGATAATTACAGAGCGCTTTCTGGCCGCCAAGTCAAACAACCTGAAACATCAGTCTGTTCGGGGTCCATAGGCGGCCGATTTCGTGGACGTTTCTGGGGTAAAAGGAGTGAGGTAGGAAGAGAGAGAGGGAGGGGGAGGTTGAACTTGTAGGAAACAATCAGTGTTGAAGTTGTAAGAGGCGAGAAATTGATTAAAACAAACTTCAGATTTCAATGTCTCTTGATTTTATTCACGATTCTATTTTTTTTTCTACTTCGAAATAATTTTTTTTTAAATGAAATCTCATTTGAATTCAGTGTGTCAAGAGTGATTCAAAAATTATATATGAAAATTGAATAGACATCGATCGTTTTCATCGCCATTTATGTCGATAAATATCATTGGGTTACGTGTAGTGATTAATCATTATTACGAAATATTCAAGATACTTGTCAATAAATCATCATTTAGTAATCGAAGATTAAATATTGAATTTGCCTCAGTCATAGGAATATCTTTCAATTTTATTTTTACATCAAAATTTGGGAGACAAGTTTTTTTTTAGATGAAATTAGAAATTAAATCTCTTCGATAGAATAAATATTTCTTTTGAGATGATTTCAAATAGCTCAAGGGAATACTTAAATTTTCTCAACAATAATTTGGTGAGAAAAAAAATAAACTCTTCGGTCATCATGTTCAAATTTAGGCGCGTAATTGAGGTCATGACGTCACGAGAGGTTCAGACCAAATCTTGCGGGTCTATTAGGCTGTCTACGCCAGAGAAATGATGATGTGTGTAAATTAGAAAATCAATAACAACTTTTTCAGTATTAAAATTGAAAGATTACTGAAAATTATTTAATTGTAAATAATCTTGTATTTCAAATTGTTTGATAATTTGTAAAGATCATTCAATTTATGATTTACGGAGTGGAAATTTCGGCGAAATACCTGAGAAAGGACAATAACTTGGATCCGTTATTTTTCTGTTAGACTTTTTGGAATGGAAAATATTTTAAAACATTATTGAATCCATGAAATATGACGGAAGTCAATGATGCGTTCCGCTTCCATCACTCGTTCCCCTGCTCCTAAATTTAATGTTCCCCCTTAATGTGTTGAAAAACAATAAATTGATAATTTGATCCCCAAACTGCCTAACTCCAGATAAAAAAATGTCACATGTCAAAGAAATATACCACAGGATTGCCATGCACCTTAATTTTGTCATGTTATACAGAATAATTTTCAACGAATTTTCCTCTCTTTGTATTACTAATAATCCGAGATAATACATAAAGTATTAACTTTGAAAAATTAAAATCTACGTGATCAATAAAAATCAATTAGTTGTAGATATCAAAATATAAAATTTAATTGACCAAAGAAGAGAGATATTCAATTAGTTGATACAGTAGTTGAGACTTTTTGATGGTACATAAAAAGTTGGACGCCTATGAGGCAAGTAATTGGTCCAAAAAAAATGCTAAAATATATATTCGACAACGAGGATGATGCAGATGAGAGAAAGAAGAGAGGTGCATCATCACGCACACACAAGTGTGTATATATAAAGATGATATAAAAGTATAAATAAATCCAGTGGCTCATAAATGTAAATTGGTGAGAAAGAATGCGTGTTCAGCCGCGCCAGGATCAAAGTAGCCGGCAAATTAAAGAGATGGAAAAAAATAAGGAAAAAAAAAATAATATGAAAGAGTGAGGGAAAAAAATCATAACTATGTGGAATGTAGAAGAGACTTTTACTCCCGTTCGATTATTATAACTCAGTAATTGATTAGAATTCGAGTTTCGCTGTGGCGCGAAAGCGTAACCGAGTGCCCCTTTGAAAAAAAAAAACTAACGTAATTTTCTATCATATAAAGACGAGTTAATCATATAATCCAATGATTTCAGTGACTAACATGGAAATACTGTGACAAAGCCGTTATTTTTTTTACTTTTCTCACATTCTCCGGTTTTTCATAAGAAAAGTGAAAGTATTTAACTATAAAAAAATACACATATTTGCTACTATTTTGAAACGATAATATAAAAAAAATTACAAATAAAAAGAAAAAGTATGATTTATTGTAGGGGCAGAATGGGGTTAACGCGCTCTATGCAATTATGAAAAGGAAAGAGATTAGTCACTTTTTTTTTACTACTCTTGGAAAACCTGCATCAAGCTCATAACGGTTCTTTTTTCCCATTAGCTTTGAGGTATATTCCGCACAATTCTTTCCGTTTTTCCAGTGTTATCTATTGCTGCATGTATTGAGATATGCTCCGTCCATTGCAGTTCATAATGCAGAAGGGTGAACCAGAAGTTACGAACAATTGCACTTTCCAATGATTCAAAACACAAAATCCTCACATTCTCGATTTCCTAAACTGAATAAATTCTCTTTGCATAGGAATTAAATAGAGGAATTTTCAAAATTCGGTGATTAAGTTGGAAAAATTGGGAAATCCCGCTGCGAAATGATACAGATAAATCAACGTAGCTTAAAATTTTTTCGAAATAACCCGAATGGTAAAACGAATAGTTAGATGTCTGTATGAAATATCAAAATAATTATTTCGTTGAAAATTCAACGTATCATACAACTTTTCAAAGTCATCGATACAATTTGAAGAATCCGTAAACTTCATTAGCTCTCAAAAGAAACTTTTTCTCATCGTAGATAATACCACCGAGAATTCACTAAAAACTTCAACAAATATCGTATTTAGGAACTATTGTATTTAATTTCGTCTGATCCAGAAAAACCATTCTCAATTTCTAGTCGTAACATAAACCGTGACGAGTCTTCTATTCTTCATCTCTCTCCTTCATTCTTCAATTCACTTCTTCTAGACTGATGGTTAGGCCACCTTGGGTGTAAATTTGTTCGGAGGCGAAAACTTTTTCGCCCGGGTGCGAAAAAAAGGTTCCAAATTAACTGGCCTGTCACGGTTCCCACAGTTAGATTATGATTTTCAGCTTTCTAAGGTTTTTCAGTATAAAAGCAACTGAGAAAAGAGAAACAGTGAAAGAATATACAAAACAATTGGAAGTGAACCGCAAGGTGTCTGTTTATTCTTGTGGGCGTTTATCCTTCTAATGGTTATTTTTGCACCTGAATAATGGGAAAAGAATATACCCTCTGTTACTTTCGAATGAAAAATAGAATGAAGGAAAGACGAAAGAGAGAGAAGAAAAAAAACAATATCATCAAAAGATTTTGGCCCGCATTTACAAACAAAAGAAGAAACAGATATTATACCACTTAAAAAATTCCTCAAATGTAGAATCAAGAGACAATGTTATGTATACCTCATTATCTCGACAATAGAATGATTCGTGCAATTCACTGTTTAGTAGCAAACAATTTTACAACTTGTCAAGTCACCAACATTGTATATACCAAGTATATTCAAGCACCATTCATTTCATAGCAGCAGAGAAAATGGTAATACCGAGAATTAGCCTATCTTACCGCTAATACATACATATATATATATATGTGTAGATACTCGTCGAGGGAACACGACAGCCCATCAACTCCAATCTCTTTTACGTAAGACTGGAACGAGGGATAATATGTACAGAAAACACTGAAGTACAGACTAACTGACAAACAGGCACAAATCTTAAAGAATGATGAATGAGTTTTTGGTTCCTACATGAAAAAATTTTCATCGCTAGTTTCCACAACTCACATTATCAACTGCATCCAATTGTGAAAATGTGTCTTCGAGGATAATTCATTTGAAGATAATATTTTGATTGATTATTATGTTTTTTTTAAACTTCAAACTCATTCAAAATGAATTTTTTTCCATTACATGAATTTATTACCATGTAATGATACGAGGTTATAACCTCAGAATTTCAATGTAAATATGATTGTAAATTCATTTGTACAAACTTGTATGATTGATTTATTATTTTTTACGAGAGTAATTGATCTACAACCAACGAAAATTGGAGAGAGTTTGTTTCTTTTTTAATCAACTTTTGAATAATAATGAGATTACCACTTATACCACTGGAACTCTAAGCCGACGATATAATCCTCTGGGGTCACTAACGATCCGCTCACGTACTCTATTTGTTTCGTGCATGGTATTCAGGGGTAGAATGGAGCGCGAATTTATGAGAGCAATTGTCAATATATTTACGTTGCTGACCGTAGGAAAGAGAAATGGAAATCAGTTTTCTCTATCGCGCTAAAACCTGATCAATTTTCTGCACCCGAAAACCCAAAATGATTATTTTGCACTTATACCCTAAAGGCGCTGAATTCTCTTGATCAATTTCTGCGTTTGCATTTCAGACTATTAGAGCGCAATACGGCAAAATTATTTCGATTATTTCGCACTAACTTGAACATCCCGCAGTAGCTTATGACTTGTTATTGATTGGGAAAGGTATCAACAGTGGTAAAAACAATCAAATATTTGTGCCATTGGTACTTGAAAAATATTTTTTTGTATCAATCAAAAAAGTTGCTGAATTTATTAAATTTTGTTAATTAAAATAGATTAACGGTTTGAATGAACAAAATTCAGTAAATTCAACCACTGTTTTGATTGATTCAGAAAAATATTTTTCAAGTACCAATGACACAAATATTTGTTTCCAATTGTTTACCAAATCTCAATGCATCACCTTTTCCACCAATGTGGAGAAATTTTTGGAGCATCAGAAATTACGAGCAAGCGCAGATGACAAAGGGGTCTTTTCATGAAGAACACGAGGCAATGAACTGATTGTCAACCCTTGCAACACTGTTACGCAACGTAGATAACGACAGAGCCTCCCCTGGAGGACTCAGTAAACTGGCACTTGGCTTTGAGATGACAGACAATTAGGAACTAGAACCGTAACCTCTAGACCCTCATTATTGTCGAGATCATCTGTGTTAATTGCTGAGCCGCAATATTGTCTAGTTTCAAGATTATGTTCAATTGTCCCACCCCTTCGTGTCTAAATGATTGAAACTATTCGAAGCACATTCGAAATATGGTTCAGATATTCGTTATGAAATTTGACGTTCCTTTAATCATATCAATGTCTACAATGAATACACTGACGGGTAAATTCTCTTCTTCACAAGCGCCTCCTTGTCATTTTTGATAATCTTAACGTCCAATGAGAATTGAATAAATGAAGCATAAAATCATGAAGGACGTTGTAATTAATTATCGAAATAATTTACAGTGATAAAGTCAATGAAGAAGCCCCATAGTAGGCAGTTAAGGCAGTCATCCGAGAAGGAAAAAAAATTAATTGCTGGGTGAAAAAACAACCAGTCAGATACATCACCGAGCTGTTGCAACCGTAGCTTAACACTGATGTTGAACCAGTGAATAACATTTTGAAACTTCAAGATAATGCTGTAAGACATCAAGACCACTTGGTTTTTCCGAGGATTTTGAGAATATAAAAGGCCTTCCTACTCTGTTGTATGCCTTAACGACCGGCCTACATACTGCACAAGAAGAAGACGAAGATGAAGAAGAATAAGAAGAATGAGTGTATATATTGCTGTTGGTGAACTACTCACGGTTATATATGCCCAAGTGGATATTTTAAGGATTCTTACGGGTAGATCGTAAATACGTGAAGACTACAGTGGAGGATGGTAGCGTCGGCGAAGAATAAAGAATAAATTTGAGCGCGTGAAAACACCGACGGGAAGACCGTTAAAAACACCAACTTCGCGCACTCTCTCTCCTCTCACTTCTTTACCTCTTTCTTTAATTTTTTTCTTTTATTTCGCACTCCCTCTACCCTCTCGTATCACTTTTCTCCCCTTTTTTTCTTCTTTTTATTATCTACTTCACACACTCGCTCTCTCTCTTTCTCTCTTTTGCTCCCTCGCTGGCTTTCGTTCACGCCTCTGGGTTCGCCGCGAAATTGTTGAGGGGACCCCGCAAAGTCGCTGAAAGGGGGCGGCTAAAAACTATATAACCCCGTGACTATATACATGGTGAAAATCACGTTTTTGCTTTGAGCATTGAACAAAAAAATAAAGGAAATGATTTCCATGGCTTTCAAATAAAGTTAACAGTTATGATCAATTGAATTTTGTTTACATATTTCATTCACATAAATGTTTATGACACAAATATTACGTAATCAAATAAAGTTTGGAATTAGGAAAATTTATTATCATAAAATTTGCAATTCAAATCATTTCTAATCATGATGACATTACAATTAACGCTAAATTTAGTTTATTGTAATTCTTTATATTTTAATGGATGTTTCAAGCATTTGAGGGCACAAAAGCCGGGATACGCGACTACCTGGATCGATGATTAGATTCACGCAGTAATGGTTCTCCAGGTTAGACCCGGTTAAGAGGAGCTGTTAAACTTAGACAAGCATAATGTCTTCGAGTAGTCACTAATGACGCCACCATTTAATGTGATCTTGAATAAATAAATAAATAAAATCATCTACATTAAATAAACAAGAAAAAAAAAGAATCTCTATCGAGTGTCCCTCCTTCTGCACATTTCTCCTCTCATTCAACGAGATTACCGAACGAATGAGGCGTTCGCATTGCCTCGCGGCCTTCGAAACACCATACATACCACTTTGGTTAAATGCAGGGTGGTCGTTTTGAGAGTGTAAGTGTTATGCCCTTGTTTCACATTTATTTTCATTACTAGGCATGATAAAGATTTGGTGTTTCGAACTATTTCGTAGAGAATTCTTTTTTTTTCTACATTTCATTTGAAGAAATCATTCAGCCTTGAAGCAGGATGAATCATCTCACAAAAAAAACATAATTCATTTATTTATTTTGTCACTTTTATCGAATACAAAATATGGAAGAAGTCCGAGAGAATTAAAAAAAAAGAATGAAGGAGAATTGACAGAAAAAAGTGAAAGTTTTCGAAGATTAGTATGAGAAAAGAAAAATAATTTCGATACGGTTGATCTAGGAATAGATGAGTGAATGAGAGAAAGAGGAAATATAAGGTCGTAGTGTGATGCTGTATATAAGGTGGTAGAAAAGATGGTGCCCCGTTTGGTATAGTCCGGGGCGGTGCCCCGCCCCCTCGCCCGGGCACAAAGCGGCCTGCGGTATAAATTGGTTTGTTTGCCGCGGAGATGAAAGGGGCCGCTAAATGCTATCTTTAAGGTGTCGGATCAACGCAAATGTGGCTGAGTTACTCGTAATTATAGGATAGTCCCTGGACTCTCTGAGCCACGAAGAAGTTTGCCCGCCTCATCTTACACCTCCTCTCTCGCGCTCTCCTCGTTTCCTCTCATTCTAGCCTTCTTTTTCCCTCAACTTTTTCTTCCTCTTCTACCTTCAAAACCTTTTGTCTATATAGACTCCACTGATATACCTCGTTGTTGCCGCGCGGTCTGTACTGACGCATCCACTTGGGGGCTACCCCCACAGTATAATAATGTAAACCTTTCGCCATCCCCTCCACCCCTCCCCACGCTCTCCTGGAGATATACCTCTCTCTTTAGCCCCACCACATCACACGGCAAACAGACTCTCGTAATGATAATTAATTTTTTTTTTATTCACCTTTAATTTTTCAATAATTCATGCACCAAATCATTTCTCTCTCTCTTCCTCATCTTCATCTTTATTTCAACGTTTCAGAGCTATCTTGCATTTATTTATCATATTTTTTTTCACTATTTTCTCTATTTTTTTTTCTTCCAAAGTAGATCAACATAATAAAACAGTATATATCATATGCTCGGTAAATTACAACCCGTGTTACCCGGAAATGAGTGTGCATTCGGCTTCTCTTTAGGATTATACTTTGTTACAAATCTAAGATGCTAGGTGATTTTTTACTGCGGTTTATCGACGGTAACGAAGGAAAAGTTAATGTCAGTAATGGTTAAAGTTTTAGAATGAAGACTACCGGAACGATTACACGACGCGAAACGGCCCAGATTTGTTTTTTTTTATTTTTCATAAAAAATACTCGAGTCACCAGAGACTTTTCAATATTTTCATATTGCAACTGGTTTTTGTTATTTTTCTTTTGCGTTATCATCGAGGATTTTTTATCGAATTTTTTATGAAACATCGGTGCTTCAACTGGTTTGGATTATCGGTGAATTGAATCGAACCGGTCGATTATTATACGAATAAATAAAAATACTCAAATCATAAACATTGAGATTCGTCGTTAATTCGGTGGCGGTTACTTTGCCCCTGTTGTAACGATATTTCCATAAGCCTTCTTTCGCTCCGCAACATTCGTTGAAAATTGTATAATCGGAATTCATCGATGTCAGCGAATGTATAAATATTCTATAATATACAACGTGGTGATTATGTTAGCACACACATATTGAAAATCTCTATTTTAATAATAAAAAAAATCATTCCCACAAATAACCGGAGAAATGTTGGAATTGAGGATAAAAATCATCTGCTCTTTAAATACCTGCACATACTAACAAACTCCAGGTATTCAAGTTTTTTTTCGTTCTTTTTTAACCAACACACTACTTTCCCATCTGCATAACCAGTAGCGCAACCATCTGTAATTTACATTAATTATTTTTAAATCTCTGGCTTTAACACCACAATCAAATATGGATACACGAAATATAAAATAATATGAAGAGAAAATAATCCAATGGGATTATCAGAGGATTATAGCTGCTTCTGTCATTTGTTCTTTTTTTCTATACTGCGGGGACTGCTCATAAATCTCACTGAGCAAGAATCCTCCCATTCGGTTTGGCTGTAAATATATCGATTTTTCTTTTGTTCTTTAATTACCCTGGCGGACCTTAGAATCATATTTCGACTGCTGGTCGATGGAGTCGACCGGTAAACAATCGATGAATTTTCGAACAAACAAATCCTTTCGTTTTTTTCCTATTTTTCCTAATGATTCACTTCCGATTCAAATTGGTTCCTGTATCAATTATGCATTTTTCAAGTGTTCTGAACGATAATTAACCGAGTGGATGTCGATTGAATGGTTCACTTGATTAGCCCAGCTATATTACCAAAGCTATCTTTGATTTTGGGATGACCCGAACTAATTAATGTTTCTTCAATATTCAATTACCTGAGATGAGTCGAATGAAAATCTATACAACACTTTGTTAATGAATACCGATGCAATTTCCCGCGTGTTTGGGAATATAATACGGACCAATGTATGAGGGAGAACACAAGAGGAGAAAAAAAGTAAACTACAGATATGAAATAAAAGACGGCGGCACAGCTGTAAAGACGAAACTAAAAAAAATTGAACAAAGAAATTCTATCTTGGATTCATCATTTTCTTTTTAGTCCTTTCAATGTTTTCCGATTGTTTGAATGACGGACGCGAGATCGCGCAAGAAGTCGATAGCTCATCATTCTACACAATTCCTTGTAGTTGTGTTGGTTTGTATATATGCAAGTTACCACCCTCGTTCAGCCAGGTAGATATTTCAAGAGCCTTATACAGAACAGTGTATACAAGCATATTATAGTGAAAGAAGGTGTCCGTAGAGCGCGTGGTACTGGCAACTCATCGCGCTTGTTTTCCGCCTGCCCGCGATTAGTGACCATCACTCAGACACCTGGGGGGCCCCTATCACCTTTTTTCCGTATTTCTTTTTCACTTTCAACGTTCTATCGAATTTGTTTCTTCACACCTACATAATGTAATTTGTGTTTTTCAATTCTGAAGACTAAAAAAAATTCTCGAGTGATTAAAAATTGAATTTTACTATTTTTTATTTTTTTTTTGCTGTATGATACTTGAATCGAGATTGACATATGTTGATTTGAATTTTCATTGCAGTGTTTGTTTCATTAATGATTTTATAATCAATCATAGAAAACTTCCATTTCACTCTTGTCATACTCAATGTTTCATGCAGATAAATCTCCTAATATTCGCTTCCCTTCAGAATCACTCCTTCAATTCGCTTCAAGGAGCGCTATTTTTTATGCGTGTGGGGAGGGGGGACTAGCAAATGCACATTAATTTATTTGTGATGCCACGAATACCTGAATATGGTCATTGTTATGAGCACGTAGGATGTTGATCGAAGTTCATACACAATTATCGGTATATTTTATATACTTTCTAGTGACGCATATTAATCGAATATCGTCATTAGGGTAGTGGTAATTTTCACGGCTATCGAAAATTACATAGCGCACTTGAAAGACTATCAGATTCGTACTTGACGATGACGGAAGCTCCGGGTTCGATCCCCAGCACCGGATTTTTTTTCTAATTTACACCATTCTCTATCACTTGAACTAAGAAGAAAACAAAATAGAATTGACGAATTCATGGAAGTCATCCATTCTAAATTGTATACTTACATTATATCCTAAGGTCATTCGAAAGAGGAAATGACAAAACTTGTCCTTCTTATATACACAGAATCATAAATTTATCATCAGTTCATAGCTTCTTGAATATCACAAGTAACCTCTGCTAAAGTCTCATAAGAAAAAACATAATGCGTTTACTAAACATGGTTAACATAAATAGCTCCTCCGAAAGCATTGTTGAGAATTCTTTTGAGGTGAAAGCATATCATCTCACAGGCAATGCATGTATCCTCTCTCATTCTCTCGGACATTAGACTTCAAAAATCCATGGCCATAAACAGAACCCGAAACGCTTAATTTATAGCTACGTGCTGTTGCACCGCAATGCCCACTAATCTAATTAGTTTAACGACCGATAAAACATTCCTCGAGTTTTTGTCCTATTTTACGTGCTGGGATAATTCCCCCTGCTACTTGTTATTTTTTTCTTCTTTTACCACACAACCACGGCAAATTCTGGATTATTAGCCGACAAGTTTGTACCCATGAGGAGGCAAACAATTTCCTCTCATTTTTTGCTCATTCAACCTTTTCTTTCTGCCGTTCTCTCTTAAATGACGTAAGGAAGAAAAACCAAACTAACAACCTGGAACGAGAAATTAAATTCATTTGTGTGCAAGCTTAGGTGAGAAAAGATCACCGTTAAGTAATGAAAAAATAAACATTTGAATATAAAAAGAGCAATGGAAATAAATGCAGTCTCGTTTAACTATTAATTTTATTATTCCGTAGCGGTGAGAGGGCTTTCATCGAGAAGAACACATATCGTTTAAAAATAAAATGCACGGTAGCTGAGATATATGCGAATACTTTGATGAAATGCACATTTGCGCACACGCCCGACGGTGTGTGCAAACTCAATGCTAAAGAAGATGCCCTCATCCCCCAATGGAATATACATATGTATACATGCGATGTGTTCGCAATCATTTGCACGCAACTGAATATAATTTCATTTTCATTGGATGAATCATGGAAGACTGTTTATTTTAAAATAAAATGTATTCATGTAAAATATGTGAATTTTCATATTGAAATTTTATCCACACTGAAATTTTCCTCATTGATGGTAATGAAATTTTCTAAACTTTCTACATTGGGGGAACTTCACCAGAAGTGATTTTCATCAAAATAATTTTCAAGATAATACCAAAAGAAAATGCAATTTTTTTTGGGATACCTTAAAAAATGTTGAATAAATTATTGTCACATAGTACTGCGACCAAAAATTCTCCAAACCTTTAAATAAAACTGATATAATTATCGTAAACTTCATCAGCCTCCATAATAATTAATTTTTTCAGCATGTTCTATGAGGAAAAAAATGTGATAAATTTTTTTTTCAAAACCCCAGCACTTCATCCCTTCCACTAAACTTTGACTTTTGTAATCCCATAGTTTATCATAAATTATCTAAAACATACCCTCTTCATATTTTTCTCCCCTTTTCCAAACAGTGACATGAACATGCAACAAACACTTGCATGTCAATTATGACACGTTTTGATATGTGCTAAAGCCATGTGTAAATATAATATCAGTTCTTTTGTGAGTTTATAAATATTTCAAGTATTTTGAAAGAGGGATGTTTTATACTCAAATGGTTTTTCATATTCCTTTCTTTTTTTTTTGAGGGATGAAAGAAGTATGAGAGGATAGCAGCTGCATTCGACATATATATCCCTTTCAGATGATGATTCAAGGTCCGATTATGCATCGCACGATATATATTTAAAAAAAAAGAAGAAAAAAAGGAAAAAAAATGTGTGCACCGGTTCTTCTCGCGCCCAGCCTGGGCGTCACTTGTAACACGCACATGAAGTGGGATTTCTTTCAAAATTTATAATACCTCCGTATAGCGCAGATCATTTCGATCGTTATTAGTAGTCTCACCGATCATCATCGTATGATCATCAAGATCTTAGTGGTTAAAGACGAGAGAGACGAAAGAGATAAGGAAATAAAAAAGAAAATGAAAATCGTTGGCATGGATAATATACGAGTGCATAAAATGTCGATTACAATGAGAATAAAAAAGTTGATAATATCGATGTAAAATATACGAACAAACTGGGTGGGTGTTTTTTCATTTGCTTCTATAAATTATTGCAAGTTGACATATTGATGAACTGTTATTTATGCTATTGAAGAGAGAACATATTTACAATGTCATCTTTACCATGATTGTACGAAAAATGAAAGGATTGTGGAGAAAAAAAAATTAGTACTTCATACAATGTATTTTTTATTTGATAATAAGATTGCGTGACTTTTATCTCATCTTGAAAGAATCCTTCATCTTGAAAGGTTCGCACGATATGAGAAGAAATCCATGAGAAAACGAGCCCTCATTCATCCCTTCGAAAAAAGGAAGAAAAAAAACAAAAAAAAAGAAGAAATAACGAATTTTTTCAGAAGAATTATTACAAATGTTCCAAGAAGCTGCTCATGTATATCGAGAGAATCATTTAGTCGGAAGTGGTTCCTATAGTTTCCGGTCTCTTCGTAGTTTCTTCTTCTTCTTTCATTGTTTTATTTTTGGTTAGAATCCTCAAAAAAAGTAAGAAAAGAAGAAGAAACCTCTTGTATATTGTACTCGTTCAGGCTGTCGTGCGATTTTTCAATGCACACATCATTTTTATTTTTTCCCCCAAAAAAAAAAAAAAACATGAACCTGAAGCCGACGACAATGAAATTGGATGGATCGAGGATGTGGTCAATAGTCTATTGTGAAAAATGTATATATTGATGGCAAATCGGTTCTATTGTGCATCTGGTATTGAAAAAAAGGAATGAATTTTTCACGACATACTTCAGGATAACAAGAATGAAACGAAATTCCGTTTCTTTTTCAATTTTCAGAGGGTCGAAGAAACGATGCAAATTTGCATGTGCATTATTTCCATTTGGTCAAGTCATATGTACGCCTATAAAAATGAATTACAGCGTAACAAGGTACTATTTTTAGTACTAATAATTAGATACAAGTCAACTGACAATAAGAATTGGTTGAAGCGTAACATCGAAATAAGGTTTTTCAACAATAGAAGAATGAAGGAAAAGAGAGGAAAAAAATGTGTAACGGTGGAATCGATAATTGTAGGGCTGCCTTAACTGAATGCACAAATGCTCAACGAGTTTCATAAACTTTACGCAAAGTATATAAGCAAATGCAAACCTGCTGTTTTTGATCGTACATTATACATCAATAAAACCACACACATGTAATAAAAAATTGAAAAAGAGCGAAAAAAACAGCGGAAATAAGTAAAACAAATTTAACCCACTTTGTTTCATAATTCAATATGTGAAGTAAAATAATACAATGTTGTTCGATAAAATTGCAAAGCTCTGCCAATGATTCGCTCGTCTGCGTAAAACGTAAAGTTTCAGACAGGAAAGGAGTGTTATATGTACAAAATAAAAGAGGAATAAAGAAACGTAAAGAAACATAAAATATGATTTGCGTAGAGTTGAAAACTAAGAGAGGTAGCTGAAGTGAATTTCCGGAAAAATCTACGGCATTTTACTGTACTTATTCATTATAAACTTACCGGCACAAGTTATATGGAACGCGGAAGCTTAATTGCACCTCGTTGAATCGCGCATTAAATTGAAAACATAACCTCGTAGGTCTATTTTCATTGTTTTATTATTTTTTATATTCTACTATGAGAATATTCGTTGGCCATGTGGATATAATTTTCATGTGAAAAGGCGATTTTTCTTTTAAATTCAAATGAAGAAAATAGAAATTAAAAAGAAAAATTCAATGTAATATACTCAATTAAACAAATTGTTTTTCAGATTCTTTGAGACACAAAAGAACATTTAAAAATGATCTTACCTTATTCTCTCGACTAATTAGAAATCCTCCCGCAAATTTTCATGTCTGTGAATTTTTCTTACATTTTGATCTCATATGACAACAGAATTAGAAGTCTCGCGGGAGAGGCGTGGTGGGAAGTGTTTTACTTTATGTGAAAAAAATGTACAAAATGCAACTGAAAAGAGAAAAAAAGAAAAAACATTTCATTACTCATTTTGCATCATATCATAAACATTATTTTGTAGAAGAAAAAGAGAAAAAATGAGACATGTTTTCTCTTTACTGAGAGTATGACCGTTGTTTTGAGCCTTACCCATGGATAGAGAATGAACATTTAAGACTTTCAAGCAGAGATGGTTGATTACTGACATTAGTTCTTGCAGAGTTGCCAGTAGTCCTCTCACGTTGCTTCTCTTTATTTTATTATGGAAATATATATATATGAGTGAAAAGATGTATTTCTCGCTTTCCACCTGCATATTTTATCGATGTTATTCTTTCTTTAAATTCAGAGCTTATTAAAATCGAACAAAAGTAGCATTATTGATGGCTTTGTGTATTTTCCGAAGAAAACATTGACAAAACACAGCTGGGGACATTTTTCCTTTTTTTCATTTATTTTTTCACAAAACAAGCCATAACGAATTGTGCAGCCCATGTAAAAGCTATTCAACAATGTGACAATCGTTTCAAGGGCATTTGAATTATTCTCCCTTTCCCCCTTTTATATTTCTCGAAAAATTTATCTCATCTGTCACACAAAATGTTAAACTCCCTGTTATTTTGCACGGTCAATAAAGATCTCTTTAACGTTAACTTCGAAAATATCAATTTAATTTAATCCGTAAAGAGGATCACACAATAGTTTTTCTTTTGTACTCTTCGAAATTATTTTCCTTTTTCCTCGCGTCAGTTGAGGGTGAAAAAGAAATTGAAAAAATGTTAAACCATTAACTCATAAGAATTATCTGAGTAAATTTGTTTGGACGAATTGTAAGTGTATTTGTGCTGCTTAAGAGAGATGAAGCAACAGATGCTAAACGTGCTCGTTTGACGCAGACATTTTCACCCAAGGTGTATTATAAAAGCTAACGGTGGCGCAAAGACCGTATAACACGAGTGGTCACTCAACGTTGTACTATTATCATCATCATCACCATCTATTCTCCCGTGTTCTCCTTATAATGCTACTGCTTTCGTTTGGTTAAACATTTTTTGACATTCTAAATCCTTTGAGAATCCTCGCTTTCATCGCATCTCTCTCGTTCTCTTCTATTCACACTTTGCAAATATGTAACGCAGCGACTTTTGCTTGTTTGTACCGGGTATTAGTGGCTCTTTTGCTGGTTGACGCCCATACCGTGAGTCAATGTCTTCCATGTCAGATCCCAGCAATTTGTCTTTTTCCACTTCTATATGACCCTCACACACTCAGCCAGATGCAAAACCCTTTCCATTCTGCTACATCGACCCTTTTCGGTGTAATTAATCAAGACACCTCACAGACACTACAATCAACCTATGGGTAACATCGCATGCAAGACTAAAAAACAAAAATAAGGCGAAGACCGTAAATAAATGCAGAACAAAAGGAGATGAATATTTTTATAAAAATTTTAATTTAAATTAACTCGTACAGTGCACGATTTTTCATTATTCTTTTCGTACTTAGCTCAATTGTTTTTTTCTCTTTCAATTAAATTATTGAAGAAGCCCATAAATCATGTTTTGTTTCTCGAGTCAAGGGGAGGAAAAACTTCACTCAATTTTCTTTGTGTTAAAAAAAATAAATAGATTGTGGTACTAGAGAGCAGCTCCGTTAAAAGCCTCGGCTCATTTTTTTTCATCCATTTAGTGAAGAAAAGTCTTTCTCAAGAGCCGTCGAAGTGAGGTTATAAAATAGTCACCCAGGAAAACAGAAACGAGTGTTTATCGAGTCGTGTAATTATGCAAATAATGTGCATGTTTTGTGGCACTAAATTAGCCGCGCGCCTCTAGATGCTCTTGTGTTAGTATTGGTTAGGTTAAACTCATGTAAAACTCAGCTTCTAACGTCTATGTAATGAAATATAACCAAGTTATGAGGGACTAGGTATAAAAATGAAAAATACATACTGATGGTGAATGTAATAATTCGTACGGATAAAAGAAAAGAGAATAAATGCAAATATATATTGTTTATACACACGTAAGAGTAGAATAGTTTTATATATTCAAAAATAGCACGGTAATTCTTGTTGAGATTGTTATCATACAAGTTGATTAGGAACGCCATGGGCGTATTTATTCTCTCTCGAACTCATTTCTTCTCTCTTGTGTCCTGTGCATTCATGCGAATATATTAACTGGCATGCTCAACTGTAATTAATTTATTTTGCTTATTTATTTATTCACTTTCATGTGAACTTATCGGGAAGGGATTTGCAAGTAAGATGTTAAAACAGGACTATGCTATGTTTTATTGCTGAGGGATTGGGATGCGAAGCTTTTTGAAAATGAAAGGGATCTTAGGCTGAGTTTTTCATTCGAATTCAGAAACGCTCCTAAAATAAGTGCGCACCGAAATTAGGTGTAGAAACCTGAATAATTAATTTAGTACTGATCTTTTGCCGACTCGCAAGATGTAGCCGAAGTTCCACCTCCGACCCACGGGCTGCACGAGCGATCGAAAAACCAGAGTTAACTTAGCCGCACTCCTAATTTAGGAGCGCACCTAAATTAAAATGAACTCAGCCTTCATAAGCAAACTTTCGATTTTTATAAGTTCATGGAATGTACTCTGAGAATATCAGCAGTTTCCCGGAGAGTAAAACGGAATGCATCATGAATATTTCATTCGCATTATGCGCCATCCCGAATACCTTCCCAAAGCGTACCAGAGAAAAGTCAGGAACGCTCTTTGAATATCTTCAATGTAGTTTGATTTATCTAGTGAAACAAATAATGCTGATCGCTTATTATTTTATTTAACGCGTAAAATCTTCCATGAGACTTATTAATACAGACTAAATGGAATAAACTACTAAAAAATTGAAAAAGTACTATATAGTACGGGAATTGAACCACCGACGTGTGATTTTCAAATTATCGATTGGGATTTCTATCGAAAGCGGCGCGAAGCCCAAACGCCCTACTTAGAATAGTTCTTATTTCGTCCGCGCGACGGTGTCTGCATGGAATAAATAGGACATACAGCCTCATTACACGGGTTCTAAAATGGACCACGAGGTAGCGTATTGCAGCGATAGAATTTCCAATAAGAAATTATTGCAAATTTTCGAGAAGGGAAAAAAATGTTTAACCGGAACGAACAAATATAAGGAGGTTTGCGTAAAATGTTGCGTCGGTTAATCTTCATGAATAATAATCGTGAATTTGGATGATTAATTTAGAATTTGGATTCAGTAAATTTTTCTATCTTATTATCACCATATGAAATCGTTCCATAAATTCAAGTCTCACAAATCACATAAGGAATCTCCCCTTCTGCTCTGTACCGTGCAGCCCTCATTTGTTGGTTTTCTCCGCAATCTTCTTTATTAGGTAGCCGTGATATGCAAATACATACATCTTCATAAGCAAAGAACCTACACAAACTAACTACAATTTTTTTTTCAGATTAATGAGAATTGTGGTTACAAAGTAGTTCTCAGATCGCCGGAAAAGATGTGAGTATATGCTCCAAATATGATTTTAACTATGCTTTAATATACCAACTGACTTAACAATGACTAACAGTATAATGATGTGTATGGAAGAATGCAAGTACATGTAGAAGAAGCACTCTTATGAGCACTCTTCTGATTTGGTCCACGCGGTCTGATTGGTAGTATGGAATTCTTAACGAATCGTTGCAGGATATCATTTATTGAGGACTCTGATTAAGAAGCCGTTAAGATATCGGATTCAACTCATTCAAAGGAAGGCAATTCGTCAAATCAGAAGATGAAGTAAATTGTCCAATGAATGAACGATTGAGAACATTTCGTACTTCATCAATGATGAATTCTTTTGATAATCGTAGACATTCGTTATTATGTGAATCGTAATTGATTCAAAATTTATTTTTTAATGCTTTTGGGTGAATAAATGAATATACAGTTATTTGCGTAAAAAGCCACTTTTACCAATGAATGGACATGACGAGCATTGGAGTGATTATTTTTTAGACCGCTTCGAAATAAATAAAAATCACAAAAAAAGATATTGAAAATAATTACATCACTAAAAAATGATGAGTTCATTCAATGGTGCTCGTTTATTTATTGGTCCACTTACCTTATATCTCCAGTTCTAATCATCAAAATGAGAGCCGAGATGTTGCCTTATCGATTTTACTGATTTTCAATGATTCTCCAAGGGAAATCACGAAAGATTTTATCAACTTTTAGAAAATTAATTTCAAATCACAATTTTCAGTTTCTGTTAACATACATCAAATCGGTAGTCCATCTCAACTTCAATATATCATTAATCTCAACCCATTACAATAATCGGAAAATCGAAAAAAATAGATGGAAGGAAAAAACGGAAATCAATACGAATTTACTGATTGTCACTTGAAAATATTAAGCTCCGCCATTGAATAATTCTCCTCAAATTCCATTGAAAATGATCGAGCAAAGATCCGCAATACCGTTGATCCTCTAGAATTTAAATCGATTCAACCGATCTCGATAAATCTGATACCAACTTCATCCTCAAGGCCACCACCAATATGGAAACTTTAATGATTTTTCTTTACCGGGAAGAATTCGATCCAGTCACGGATACGCTCGAGCCAGTACCCAAAGTTCTCAGTATCTCGATCTTCTGCGAGAATTTTTTTTTCACCTCACTTTTGTTGGAGACGTTTTCTTTCTATATACTCTCATCGATTCGTTTTGGTATTTCGAGACACTAGCGCGTGCTCTCATCCGCAAAACTGTATATAATTGATTGATTTACTTCATTCAAGTGTTTACAACATTTGAAAAATTTCCCACGTAATTTTCTCAATAACAAATTCATTGAAAAAAACAGAGAAAGTTTTATCAAAACATTGAAAAACACACATTCGATTCTCAGAAGAAAAAAAAATCTATTTGCTTTCTTGAATGGTCAATAAAAGGTTCTAAAAAACATCATAGAATATTGAAAAATTGATCCTTTCAAATGCAAAAAAAATGAAACAAAACTTTCTAGTCATTGGCTGAGAAAAAAACAGGACACGAGCTACCATCAACTTAGGTGGTCTGAACAAATTTTTTTTACCTTCTCCCTTCTGTTATTCGTCTCCAGTCTCGTCCACTGTTGAACACTCTTGGGAGGAGAAAAAGCAATGGGAACGAATGAATTCTCAGCTGTAAGCTTGTTAAGATACATATTCATTGAGTATTGAGTTTAAAATATTATGTACATAGAAGGAGAAATCTCTTGAATCAATTGGTTAAACCCACGGGAAATTAAAAATTTTAAGAATAATTGTAGGGAGCGAGACAAAATCTACTGTTGGCACAAAAGAGCCGCTCGCTTCCCGATTTCGGTGGCTGAGTGATTCTCAAAAGAAATTCGTTCTGTGTGGCTTTCTGAAATTCCTCAAGTAATGCAATTACCTGTAATTTCTTATGACTTCTATTGATTTCCAAATTTGGAGAATCAGTCATCTCTTGAATTTAACGTGAATTACTATTTACGAACAATAATCAAGTCGCATTGTTTCCATTCTGATTAACTTATTCAAATGAATATCAAAAAATAATCTTCACGCAAATTCCATAGCTTCATTCGAAAATCCTTATGGAGCATCATAATCTTTCGATTTCGAATAAAACATCCTGAGGATTTTGAAATAGGTTCAAAATCAGTACCAATGACTCAAATTTTTGGAATAATTCCGATATCCGGAATTCTTTTCCCCGGAAAAAGATCCTTTTTTTCATAATTCCGTGGGGAAAAATTAATTATTACTCAAAAAAAGTTTCCCAGAAGAAATCCTACAAAAACTATTATATCGTCGCCCGAGCGTCAAACGGGCGTAAGTGCCATTCATGAAAAATCTACAAAAATTGAATCTACACTAATTTTTTCATGAGAATACTAACTTACGCCCTTTTATTATTCAGCAAAAAAATGGCACTTACTCCCTTTTGTGTTAAAATTGCGGTAGATGGATGTACTTTCTATGCATTTGGTCATCCACTAATTTTTGATCCAGTCATTCACTAGTGCATGATACATGATTCACGATATCAAATAGTTCGGAAGAACATCAATGGAAAATAATATGAAAGAAAGAAAAACAAACTATATATTTCTGGGCTTGTGCATGAAATTATGAATCGTAATAATGTTCTTTTGAAGATGACAAAAATTGATTTTCGGCAAAATTATTTTACTCAGTAATACGAATAATCAATTCATCATGAATTTTAATAAAGAACTATCGGTAGTCTATTATTTAATTGATTATTACATAAACGATACTAACAATGTTGAAAATATATTAGAAGATTCGAATCATGGAAATGAATGATCTTCTTTTCTCATGTTTTCCATTCACATAATTAGAAAAACAAATTGAGCAATCAATTTATTCAAGAAATTTTCTTTCGGTACATTATCGAAAAGGGAAATTTTTTCAGAGAAATTCTCCCGGGGAAATGAACTCCTAGAACTAGTAATTCCTAACAATCTTCTTCATTTATTCATCATCAACGCATAAATTTTACAGCACTAACTAATAGAATATAACGCAAAACATTGTCCATGCAATTCGATAATTTTCTCAGTAACATAATTCAACATTGATTACTCCAACGTGCAAAATGAATTTGATTAAATTTATAGATTAACAAACTGTGCGAAACATCGGGTTTTATATGACTTATGAGTTAGGATGCTATTGCCGAAGTGAATAGGGTTTGTGTATATATAAAGCGGAGTATACTCGCCAGGGGCTACCCGTGCGCGTGGCGAATTGCTAAATGAACAACCGCCATCGTACCACACTGGGGTTTCTTCCACTTCTTCTTCTTTTATTCATTCTTCTTCTTCTTCTTTTCAGTGGTTGCCTGTATATTCGGTTTCTACATGTCTGTCCCCCGGAACAACCATTTGGACTTCAATTTAACTCTTGAAATATACGTCCCTCTATGGAGTTCCACGGGAACACAATAAGCTCAACACTATTTTATCAAATGGAAATTTGTGTGCATGTGTATCTGTGTGAAAGATAATTCACCAGCTGGTAACAGCACCAAGTACAAATTGTTTGGTAGTTGTTTTCGTATATTATGGTAAAGGAAGACGTGTCCCTCTGTAAGAAGACAAATGAAATGCCAACGGCGTGTGCAATCAACATTTTGCCATTGCTTCTTGTCGGTTCGATTGAATTAATGTCACAATTACAGTTGGAAATTCAACATTAACCTGTCAAAATGTTGAAATCTTTGAGGATTACAAATGATCACTTTGTGGTGAATCATTATCATCAGTTCATCAACAATTTCTTCTTCATTTCGAATTGTTATTATCGTTTTTTTTCGCCTTTCTTGGATCACAAGTGACTGCTGGGGGACTGCAGGACCACCAACATTCAATGATGTGTTGTATATTTTTTTTATTGTTTTTTAATGTCGTTCTTTTTTTTCTTCAAAAATCTACCTGGACTCTTGATTCCCCCAATGAAATTGAATGAATGAATGGAAGTCGGAGTGTTACCACGATTCTCGTCGCTTTCACGGTTCAATGGTCTCGTATTGACTGACAAAAACCATCGTCGGTTAAGGATGAGAGACTTTTGTTCGTGTTCAATCAATTTCTAACTGAATTTGTGGATAAAACTAGGTTTTTATGTTGGGAAAAATGTGGTGAGGTGGACAGCTTCAGGAAGTTATGAGATCTGATATTCTCAATTGTGATATTGGAACAACAGCGAAATTCCCGGTGGAGATCATATGAATGAATTCAATTTCTATAATTTTTTGAGGTTTCATTTGTTTTCAGATTTTAGAAACTTCAATTATTTTTGATTCTGGCGGACTTAGAGAAGTGCATGGGGAGTGATTACTTGAACTTGGCTGATTCCATACACGTAGAAAAATTCCCGATGTTCTTCTAATTGTAATGGTATTGTTGAAGTCTTTTGTGTAATTGTCACAATGAATTCTAATACACTGTTAGAAAAAAACTGAAATTTCATGACAATCTGATGGTAATTTTCATGAGCGTGAAGTTTAATTTGTTTTGATGAAAACATGGTTATGAAATTTCACGTTTTAAGTAAAATTCGAGGGTCTCAACTAGTAGTAAGAGCGCAATTTCATCACTTGAATTTTCAAACGAACATGGATATTGAAAATCAAAATGAATCAAATTTTGTTAATCATCTTTCCTTTAAAACAAATTCAATGTCACATTCATGGAAATTACCACCAGATTCTGTATGAAATTTTCATTTTTTCCAACAATGTATCGCTGTTTATATTCCGCATTGGAACTACATATCCGCTTTATAATCCATATGTAATCAAGTTTCTTGCGGTCCGTCACATTGAATCTCTGATGTAGCAGGTTCATTAAAATCTGATCATATTCGGATCGTGCGCAGATTTTCAGATCCAGCTGGTCTCTAAATAGTAGTACAAATCCTTTTCAGAACTGACCACCCGTCAGGTTTCCTCGATTCGTTCTAGTCTCAAATTCCGAAGAAATTTCTACTCGGAGGTCGATTTCGAATGAAAGCTGAGGTTATTCCACATCGATTCCCCAGATCTTTAATTGATTCCGAATGAAATGATTATTTGACGGAAATCAGTTGGAGAAGCACATCCCAATCATTTTCTTTTGAAAATCGATTTGGAATCACTGAAATCGCTGCGGAATAACCCCATCTTCCATCTGCGACCAGTGCCACACGTATGACGGTTTCCCTGACCAATTCACCATAAATATCCATGAAATTACAAATGGGAAATTCCGTAAGCGAACCCATCGCAATTTCTCCATTTTCCCAGATTGAAGTTGTAGATACGGATCCGAGGAATGATTTGCGTTGATAAATGGCGAAATTCTCTGAAGCCATTCGTGAAGCACATGGATGATTCCATAGTTGATTGTGCATGAGAATGTTCATATCACATGATTCTATGACGATTAGAATCAGAGATATTCACGGAAGTTTGAATTTTTAGAAAAATGAAAAGGACTGACGTACAATTTCATAGAAATGAATTTTCAAAGCAACAAAAAAAACATGAAACTTTTTTATACAATTTTGATCAACAATTTCTCCGACATCCTGATATGAACTTAAGAAAACTGTTATATCGACTGCGCTTGTGAGATATCCTTATTGTTTCACGATAACCATTATCCTAAACAGCAAAATATTTCGTTCTCTATTGCGAAAACGATTGTGTCATTTGCATGAAATTTCCTAATCACTGTGATACTCATGACGACACAAGTTTTCGAACGAAAGTACAATTTCTCTGAGCACCTTTTTTTTATAAAAGTTGTGTAAAAAATTCTTAATGAGAAAAAAAAGCAAATGTGACTAAATGAACGATGTAGTCTCTTTCTTGGATGATTAACGAATGTATAAGTTGAGTTTATGGAGACCAAGTAGAGTTTGAAACGAGTTAAAAGGACCCTCCTGACAGGTACAGGAAGGTAGGATACAAACCCAGGCAAAAACTCAGAGGAGGCGGGCCTCACTGACGAGCTGGTAACTGGCTGTGAATAATTTAATAGATATTACGTCCCTTCTTTCGCTGTCCCTTTACCCACCCCATAACCATATCCCCTCTACTCTCTTCATCACTTCTTGCTCACTGAGTATTCTCGCTCTGAAGGTGGGCCACAACTTTTTTTTCGTCAACTGAATTTAGTGCTCCATTATGAAAATTTTTACTGTTTCCTCAATTCTAATTTTCGAATCAGTCAATTTTTTTCTTTCAAACCCACTTCATAATTTATCACCACCTCATTTTCATTTTTCACCATACGACATTTATTACAAAAATCTCTCAAACTCTAAGTAGCGTAACGTACGCGAAAATTAATTACTATTATTCAGTGTCTCGTGTGTACTTCCTCAGTTTTGTTGCAGTTAAGAATTACATCTTGAAAGTCAGTTATCATATTTTTCCCACGCTATTTTTTTTCCATACAAAATAACAAAATAATACAATCAACTTCCACGAAGTCATCATTCACGGAAGCTATGTGAGACTTGTTATGCCGCATTTTTACGTCTCATCTTTAACCTTTTTTCCTTCTTATTCTTCAACAGTGAAAACATAGAAAATACAAAGATTAAAGGAAACACCGCAAGCACTGTAATTTAAGGAAACAGTGAGATATAATATTTGAATGTCTGTTAAATGATCCTGAAGAAAGATCTCCGAGAAGTAGTTGATCCAAGCAGTAGAGGGATAATCAAACAAAATTAACATCGATTCATTTTAATTTTTTCTTCTTCATTACTTTTTACTGCAACAATTTTTGCCCAAGTAATTTGTACATATTACAACAATCAATTGAGCCAAGGATTCATAGAATTTTTAAAAACTCTGATACATCGAGAGTTTTCATGTTAAATACCAATCATTTTTTATTGAAAGAGGAAGAGTAATGAATTTGCATGGAATTTCCGTGCGGATTAATCCTGCGGATATAATAGTCACACGCTTGATGCCACATTATGTGCATCAAACCATTCAAAGTAGTTTTCATCTTGAAAAAAAAAATAACAATTACCATTAGGAAGAAAAAGTTTTGCTCAATAATACAAGTATATATATGGGAAGTTTTACGATGTTACGAGCTGGGTGGTTTTAACTGCTAAGTAACGATAATTGATATCGCACTGTATCCTGAGTTTGTTACGTGCAAGAAAGAGAAACAGCTCCTCGACGAAGTATATTCATCAATTGCTCATATACAGTATACAGCCACAGAAGCATGCACACATAGATTTCGTAACGTCCAACAGCATTCCGCGTGTGAATATGTTTCTTTTGCGCTCTTGAACGACACGGAGGAATCACAAAATTGGTGCATCATGGAGTATCACAAAAATACTAACTTACGCCTTTTTTTATTCAGCAAGAATAAATGGCACTTACGCCCTTTTGATTCTAGGGCGACGATATTTATTGTTAGGAAAATCATATTTTTCTCTCAATGTAGTACAAGAACATTTCGGGTGCCGAGGTGACGTTTTTTTTTACAAAACTGCACCTTTTTCACTCAGTTGCCAACATTTGGCGTTGAACGTTTCGGATGCATGGAAAAAATCGATTCACGAGGAAATATGACATCGGGAAAAAATTCTGTCCAGAGTCCAAAATCTTCTGAAAATCGCGAGTTGAGACGTCTTTTCTATGAACGTGAAATTTTCTAAGCCAATGACAATTTCGCTACTCCATTTCGTTACCAAAACTGGGAAATTCTCTCAAGTCCTTGCAAGCACGAGCCGGAAGCGAGTTCTACAATCGCAAGGGGTCGAAAAATTTCCATTTTTCGCGACAATCGTCATTTTTCTCTAAAAAATCTCGAAAAGCGGGCTGGGAGAACGCAAAGCATCTGAAAAAGTCCACTTTTCCGACGCGTGTGAAGAGAAATTCTTTTCAGAGATTATGAAGTTGAAGAGAATTCATCATGAAAAATTACATTGCTTCCATTTTCACAATTTTTGAGTTCCTTATCGTCAAACAGCTGTTTAGCGTGTATAGTTAGTAAACATTGACAACTGGTGAAGACTTTATTTTCGTCTCCAGTTTATTGAGCATCGGGACAACTTATTTGAACACTCATTTTTATTCATGAAGTGAGCACTTTTGGTTATGTAAATATTTTGAAGACCGAAAGGTAAGAAAATTGATCGCAGAGAATGTTGTGGGCGAGGAATACAAAATAACGACGAGACTTTGAACTTGGATGTGAGCACCATTCGAATTTCAGGAAAATTTCAGATTACTTATCTTAGTACAAATACGAGGGATAGAAGCGTGCCATTGACCACCACGTGGTAGAAAAAAGAAAAAATATTTTCGAATAGTTTCCCAAACAACTAGATAATTGCTGTCGTCAGGGATAACGAAAAAAGTAACATTAATTACCGAAATCTCATCGATCTCAGTTTCATGGGGAAAATAATCCGGCAAATATCCGTTGAACTTCAAAATTACTCGGACAGTTCCTCAAATTATTCTGCATAACAGCGACCGGGATTAATTTCAGTGTTCAACCCTCCAAACTTCTCTTTCGCTGTTGGGTAATAAAACTATCGAGGAATATCCGATAATTTGGAAGTTTTTGGCTAATAACTGAGAAAAACTATAAAAAATTAGTTTTTCCCAATAAATTTTAAGACATCTTGAAAAGACTTAATTCCAGAATTTTTACTTACGAATTATCTTTAAAAATACGTCGGAGTAGTCTTGCAACGTTTTCCAGCGGACACTTTTTCGATATGCGCGTGCCATAAAATTGAAAAATTCCGCAACTTCATTATCTCGCTAAAATAATCCAGGTGAACATGAATGTTACAGGTTTGGTATGTACAATCATAAAAGGAAGAAAAAAAGATTCACAATATTCTTGAGGATATTTTACATTTTACAGGAATCGTAAAAATTAATGAAAATAATTATCATACAGAACTATCATTCGGATAACACAACACAAGTCTGTAGAATTTTCATCACTGTTTTCAAACTATAGAGTCCAAAATAATGCACTTTATTATTATTTCATTAATTCAGTCTGTCACATCACAATTTCTTTCCCCACGGAGAGTTCAATTCTCCCAAACCCAATTATTTGGAAAGCCAAAAAAAACAATTGATAATTCAGTTTCATTCCATCAATGGATTATTAATATCCGGTAATCTTGGTAATGCCGTTGATAATGCTGGAAGACTGAGTGATGGTAAGTTCATGGAACTCTCATGATTTAATGTTGAATAATTCAACATCGGATCCAAATGGAACAAACCTGGATAAATTCCATAAATTGGAGACGGAACTGTTGATGAACATGCAGCACCATCTGTTATTATCTTTGATGAATGCTGAATGGATGAATGAGTCGCAAATAGATTTGCTGTTGCTAATGCTGCTGCATAAACTGCTGCCTGATGAAGATGAAGTGGATAATTATTTAATGGATTTGTCAGTGAATACAATGGATTACTATTTGGCCAACAAGTCAAGCTCTGCGTTACATCTTGTACAGAATTATTAGCATCAGAATTCCTGAAAAGTTGAAGAAAATCACATTTTTATTCTGTACGACGACACTTAATTTATTGTGTAGTAATATTTGTAATTTCACGCTCGTTTGTCATTCGAGAAATCCAATGAACAATAAATATATAACGGAAAAATATTAACCATCCTACTAGTCTTTACGTCCCCTCCCCCATCCCTTCTCTTTCTTCAAGAATTTACGTAATGATGCTAAACCGCATGCACTTGGTCACCGAAGGGTGAAAGCAAATGTACATCCACAAAGACAGTTGTTTATACCTTATGGTTTTCCCTAATAGTAATGTACAAGAGACAAATATAGTGGATTTTTTTAGCTCTTTTTTTGCTCATGTTTAAACGTAGTTGTTAAGAAAAGTAGATGTTACCTGGATGGCTGCTCACTGGAGCTTGTGGTCTCAATTATGCTCTCTATATTGAATGACTTTGATGCATTACCATGGGGCTTTGGCCTTTTTGGTAAATGCCTAGATTTTGGTGATGCTTCATCATTAATATCAGGTGTATCCGACAATTTATCGGATTGCGGTTCGTCTCGAATTTTGTCCTTACGAATCGATGTCAATCCGGATGTGAGATTCAAGAAATCCAATTGTTGTTGCGTCAAGGCAATCGTTGATTCATGATACAATTGATGATTCTGCTGTTGCGAATGATAATATGGAGTTGAATGAGAATCGCTCAATGTACATGAACTACTTGCTGCTAATCGAGCGGCAGTTTCAGCAAGTACTTGACTCTTTTCTTTGGCTTCTTTTGGTAATTTGAAGCGTTTCCTTCTTCTCAAGTATGAGCCGTTTTCAAACATCGACAGAGCCGCTGGATGAAGTGCCCAATAAGCACCTTTACCAGGTGTATGTGGATTCCTTGGTACCTGAAGGCAAAGCAAAAAGAAAATAACAAGGAAGCTGAAAAATTATGAAGCAATAAGAAAAACCAAATCATAACCGTATGCATTATACATAGAATATAAACTTCTGATGGATGTTACGTGTTTTAACGAAAAACGTTGTAGAAAAGTTTTCGACAGGCAGACACTGGATATCACGTTATATACTTGGGATATAGAGGGGTCGGAGATCGCTTTGATCTGTCTATCTTTGTAACATGTATATGTACATTACAGTCGACAACTTGACACGACGTTATTGCTCATTTTACAATTAACCGCACGTGATAATACCCTTTAATAATCCGGGGCTTCCCCTTCCTCGCCCATTCTATGCCTCTTTGCTCTCGCTCCATCATATTTAGTACCACACAGTTAGTAGCTATCTCTGTGTTAAATTAATGTGTTTTCATGTATACTTTGCATAGAGTTGAAAAATATTGAATGTATAAACGTAACCATTGCAATGGTTAAAAAATCCAGATAACCTAAAAACACACAATTCTCTCGTGTTAATTTTTTTTCATTCTTTTTTCGTGCTTTCCTCGGCTCTTTGATAGACGTGTGTTCACATTTTGTATGTTTGTACTATATAACAGCGCATGATGAAAATTATTGGTAACTCTCCATTCAATGTATCTTTATAATAGTTTGTTCGCGTGCCAGACAGTACCAAAGCAACGATGAAAACTCACGCGCGCCAGTCTCATTAAAATGACAAGATAATTTCACAGCAGGTTTATCCATTGCTCACATATATGTATATAGACATATATTTGGTCTGAGAAAAGGAACTTGGAGAGTGAGGTGAATGTTCTTCATTCAGGTGACACGAGACTTTTTTCTTATATTTTCTATTGGTTGATAAATCATTCATTATTGATGAAAAAAGTATGAAGCACGAATAAAGCGAGTTCACATGAGAATAAAGTAGTCATTTACGGTATCAAGATTATGAGAGTCGATTTTCAAGTATTGAACAGGATTTTTCATGTACAAGATGATGGTAATTATCTTCTGATAAATATATTGAACATGCACAAGGATGAACCTTGATGAATATATATCGATCATCGGTTCTCAAAATAACTCATTCAATATGCAGTAAATCATCAAACTTATCCGGTTATCCCTTTCTTTTTTAAAATGTCACGATCAATTCATTGGCGCTAACAATCGAACAACGTTTGATTTTAAATGATTCCAGTGTATATGAAATAATGATAAAACTTACCTTGATGAAGCAATCGTTGAATGACAAATTGTGTCTGAGTGAATTTTGCCAGCGTCTAGTATCTCTACGATAATAAGGAAATCTGTCGGCAATGAAACGATATATATCAGCAAGTGGTAGCATTTTATCTTTCGACGACCATATTGCCATTGCAGTTAATGATATATAAGAGTACGGCGGCTTCTGCTCGCCACTGTATGACTCCTTCGATGGCCTTGGCATATTAAATTAATTCTCCAAATAAATTCTACTCAATTAATTATTTTGGTATTAAAATAATCATAGGTTTCCTGCATGCCGAGGTCTGCAGGAGACTCTCTCCAATTCCAAAAGTTACTATTCACACGTTCAATTAATTATTTAAACTGGATAAAATAGATAATAGTGTAATAATTGAAGAGTTACTAAACAGTATAGTTTAATAATTCATTGCTCTATGATCGTGTACGCTGGACTCGAGTCATTGAACGGTAAAGAATCGATGAACTGTCATGCAAACACGATGACAACATCTGGGCGAATCACATAGATATCATTGTGTCTGACATTGTCATGTTTTTTTCACTGAGTCTATAATATCCATTCTGTGAATAAATTCCATTTTCAACAGGAATATGAATGAATTTAATTTTAATATTAATTATTAAATCAGATTAAACTCACACAATAACTTCACATAATTATACACTTTGTAACAACAATAATAATTATTGAAATAAGAGAAATTGAATTTTAAATTTAATTTACTCTCGAGATATCCATTGGGTTCACTCTAAGCACGCAGCCTGAGGAATTTCTATCTCGTGAACAACAAAAAGGCCGTAGTTGTATAGGCCACGGTATTCAAACGTTCGTGAAACTATATCGATATCTTTACTCGATGAAGCCCGTTGGTGTTGGTCCGCGTTTGCGCATCATTGCCGTTTCCTTCCTCCGCGCATACACAATCATCTCTTTTTCTCATTCTCTCTCTCTCCCCCACTTCACCGGCTCGTTTTACAACTGGCGTTCTCCTCTACCTCGCCAACCCTGTTTTTTCCCCCCGGTTGTTTAACCAGTTTGATGGGGTACCCAGTGAATTCACAGTATCGTGATTCGCTGATAGCTAACAACTGGGCGTTAACCAAGCTCGTTGGGGCTGGTCTTATTATTCCAATGTTTTGGTAGGTTTACACTGTATTGTGTTTAAACTATTCACCATTCACTTTGTATCAGAAAATAACTGTCTCTCCTTTTCGTGGGTGGATGCACAAGTCAACTCCGCCTCTTTTCAAAAAATACATATCTATATATATGTGTATATATGAGGAATATTATTTCTTCTTCATCAGGCCAATTGATAATATTCGGATAATGGTGACTTTTTTTATTGCTAAATAATGAAATATTTTAATTGGAAAATTTATCGATAAAAATTCATCGAAGCTCAAGGATCATTTTTAATTATTACCAAAACCAATGGGCTCCATCCGCTGTCCTCATTGTTCCAAGCGAAGCATCAGGAGAATAAGAAAATAAGTGAAAAAAAGCGGAGAAATAAACGAGAAGAAATGGTTAAACGAGGATCCACCATTTTATTTTTTCCCCTTTTGCACATAGGCCCGATTATAACGATGAGGAAGGAGTTATGAAGCCTGACTAAGGAAGAAAGAGAGAAGATGAAAAGAAAATAAATGAGAAAAACAAGAAAGGGAGAACACAAATGCACCATTCGAGTCTTTGGTGGACGCACTACGGAGGCACGGTCTTGGTATCGATCAATCCAGTAATTTGACGGTTCAACCGTGTGCGCCTGTAATACCATAATGGCTTGCTGATGGGCATTGTTGCTCGCCTCGTTTCGCCTTGTTCACGTTGAGTTCTCGATCGTATACAAGCCCGAAGTCGGATTGTTATTAGAGTTTGGGTCATTATGGAACATTAGAGGTATTGGGGGAAACAACGAGTAGCCTCTACATCATTTCAGGTTTACTTATTTTTTTATTATCTTTCTTTTGTTTCATTATTTATTTTTTATTCTTTTTCTTAAAATTTTTCATTGCTCTTCATTCTCGCTGGCTTCAGGTATTGGTCTGACACGTCTCTGAACATTATTGAAAGAACAAAAATGGAGGGAAAAAAGGCGGGAACTTGTTTTTTTTTTCATTAAAAATGAAATAGATGAGCAATGTGCAATCATAATTTATTTTTTCTTCTTTTCGCTTTTGTTTTCAGTTTCATTTTCTTTTTAAATACAATTGCAAATTGATTCATTGAGAAGTGTGTAATTCTTTTAATCGAGCTGGCATGTGCGTTATATAAATTCATAAATTTGAAAAAGTTTGCCATAATCATTATTTATTTTATAGCTTTCCTTTTGTTTTATTCATTGATGTTTTAGAATTAGTAGATTTTTACTTATGATTATAAACATCAAGGCTATTTCATTGTTCAACAAATAAAATTTTTTTTCTTCTCTTCATAATTCCAGACTATTTACTGTATAACAATGAATTTTTCTAGAGGCACTATTTATTTAATTTGTCATTATTTTTATTCCTCCAATTGTAATGATTCAATTTTTATCCTTATCTTCTTTTTGAATCTTATTTTGTACGATAGCATTACATCGGGAATTATTTTTGAATTTTTCAAAATTCACTGATGCACTTTGTAGATTAATTTTTGTGGAAAAAGAGAAAAGCATTGCCTCAATTAATTAGGCCCTGTGTGCGTTTTTTTTTCCTTTAGATATTCAAATTATTCATTTTAATTGTTGTCTCTTTTATTTTTTCTGTTTCACAAGAAACGAATTCATTGGCAGGCTTTTAAAATATTTTATGCATCCCGTTGTAACTGTTTTCTCGCGCTCTTAAGCACGTCATATCTAGATTCATGTTTTCCATATAATTTTCGCTAAGCATTTCACAGCCCATGTAGAATTATTATTTATTATTATTAATTTTTTTCCAAAGTGCACTCTGCAGTCGTTATTTTATATTCATTATGAATTGAGATAAAAATCATGTTCACTATTCATTCGAATTCCAATGAGAAATTGCAATTCATTTCTGATATCTGATATTAAAAAATTCGTCGTTGCAAGTCTCCATTTTGTATTCCTCGAGGATAATTCATTCGTAAAATTGCAGAACGACAACAAAATTTCTTGAATTGAAATTGATTCAACCTAGATCTTATATGTTCCTTTAATAGTAAAATCAAATTTTCATGAAAATTTCAATTCAAGCAAGAAAATTTGAATTCATCATTAAATAAAAATATTAAATCTGAGCTTAAGCAATTTCAATTCCAGAAGAATTTTCTAACTTGGAAATTTCATTTTCCAAGCTAGCTGAATTTCCAAATGCGATTAAAAAATTGAATAATATATCGTCGCCGTAGAATCAAAGGGGCGTAACTGCCATTGTTCGAACAGCTACAGGAATTCATTTTTCCAGAAGAATAATAAGTTACACACTTTCGTTGATCAAAAAGATAGAAGGGCACTTACGCCCTTTTGATGCTACGTCGACGATATGAACTTGAATTTTCTATTATTCCAAAATTCAACGCAACACGGCCTTGAATTTTCATGAATTGCCTGAAATTTCATTTACTCTTTGAATAATCCACTCCAAATGTATTCAAAAACTCATAATTTCCTGGACATTCCACCAATACTTGGCTATGACATTTCAAATTATAGTTGAATATTTTCATATCAAATGAATTTTCAAGAGATAAATTTCGTGAAATTCCAAGTTAACTGAATTTGTTAAATATTTCAATATTTTTCCGTTGAATTTGAAATAGTAATTTTCTAACAGTGTACCTAAAACTCAAAGACATCTGTTTGATGACAGGAATCTCAATTTTTTTAATGATTGTCAGCCAAAGAATAAAAGTTGTCTTCACTTTTCCCACATAAGTAATAAAAAACTTTCCCGCAATGTGTAAAGAATTTCGAAAACAAAGCAACGACTTATGGAGCTTTCTCGACACAGATAAAAGGAACAAATTGTTACATTTCCTCTTCCTCATCTAAATTTCATAAAAATGACATATTATTTCATGGATTCGTTTGATTCAATGAAATGCAATGCGAATTATTTAAATTTATTTTTGATTCTCTTCAAGTATAAATATTGTACTCGTTTTAGTTTCTCATCAGCGGCTAAATGATTTGTTTCTGCACAATAAGTAAATGTTCATAAATATAGCACTCATGCATTATTATGCACCGATAAATGTATTAAAAAATATCGGAACTTAGTTACTAATATAAATAATTTGTAAAC
>JABSMS010035433.1:0-25280 GCA_018902275.1 Aleiodes sp. PSUC_FEM 10030003
GAAATTTCATAAACATCTTTCCATTAAAACTAATTCAATGTCACGCTTATGAAAATTACCACCACATTATCCATGAAGCTCCAATTTTTTTCTAACAGTGTACATTTCGTCTATTTTATTTCTCAACATAAGATGGATGTAAGACATTATTTTCTGCAGCGGTGCACAAAATAATAATAATAAAGAAAATAGTTTAAAAAAGAAGGCAACTGATTTTGCAAATATTGTCGAAATGTGAAAGTTTCTCCGCAATTAAAATTTTCAATTCATTAGAATCTGGTATTCGATTAATTTCTTATTACGTCAACACCTGAGCTTCGTTATCCATAATGATCACCGCTATCATACTCACGAGGATCATTTTCGTCTGTTGCCACTGTACCATGGGAATACCTCAATCTCCATAATTCCCAACGATAATACAAGTTACTAGGCAACATGAATCATCTGCCACATTACTGCGTACAGATATAACCACTGATATACTCCATACCCTCGGGATGGTAGTGTATTTTGTATCAATCAGTACAAATTTGATAAATAAATTGTTATGTACAGAGAGTGTATACAATTCGCCGAAGGTTTGCCTCAAGTGGCACTGATACGCGCACAGTGACTGATCACTTCCGCGGGGACAATTTTACATTTCTAGACTGTTAAAAGAAGTATCGTATCAAGCGTTTTAGAATCAGGCACAAGACACAAAAATGGCGTCATATGTCTGAAATTGAGACGATTAGATAACTGTCTTATAAAAAATCGGGATTTTTTAGCTCGTGTGATTGGCAGCCCTCGGCTTCGTCTCGGACCGCCAACTTCACACTCGTGAAAAAATCGTCGCACTTGTATCGAAATATACTATTTCACAACTCAGCAATGAAATATTAAGGTTTTTAATAACCTTCAATTAGCTTGAATTTTGACGAAAATTATCTCTTAAGAATTCATTCGTTATCAAAGAATTCCTATGAGATTTAACATTTCATCGCAAGTTATTGGCGAAGTTTCAATTAAATTATGATTTTTCATTCACATTTGCAGTGGATTATTCTGTGAATCAATGAAATTTAGGACAATTCATGAAAATTCAAGTTTCCATTGGATTGAATTTTGAATAATAGAAAATTCGAGCTCATGTATTATTTGGTTTTTCAATCGTATTTGAGAATTTAAGCTTATTGAAATTTCAAGCTTATCGGATATTGAAAATCAATCGTTCTTGAATTTTCCATGAAAATTGAAACTTTAAAGATAATTCTGTTTTAAATCAAATTAAAATCGAGGTTTTGAAATTTGATGTACTTAATGACATTGAATTTTCAATTTTTTCTAGCAGTGTAGTTGGAGAAATATCGATTAATGAACACGAAGCATGAACCAGTGCAAATCTATGCTGAGCATACGATTTCCACTACAGTTGCGCATTAGGAAAATAAATACACCTAGGCAAACAGTATAAGAAAGCTCATGATTCACAAGAATAATACAAAACCTCTCTTGCGCGAAAGGACTTGCGGCGAAATGGTCTCAATCGAGAATGATACTTCAGCAATGAGCGTCAACAAACGACGAACCCCTTTTTCTGCGATGCCTTCAGTTGTTGTTGATATCTCCGAACCGTGCAGATTGGAAAGAAAATTACCATGAGATTTTTTTTGTGGAATATTTCGGCGAAGTTTTGCAGTTTGACAGCGCTGCGAGCTTCTACTGTAAAATTCCATAGTTCAACGAGGACTATTCCTATTTCTTTGGAATATCAATAATTTTTTATTAATCACCAACAATTTTCTGATAATTTATCGAAAAAAATTTAAGTAAAATTCTTTCATATTCGAATTATCAAAAAATGTGTCGGTGGATTGTAGTTCAGAAAAATCTCGAAATTTTTTAAATAATTTTTGGATATTTTCGTACGAAAATGTGATTTGCTCGTAATTGCCCTTGCATTGTAGCAAGAACTATCTTAATTTAAGATACGAGTTAGAGAAAAATGTTTTAAAATCGCAATTTCAAACATTAGTTTTTTCAGTGTGTTGAATTCTCGAACTGGCGATGCAATTATCTCGTTAATGATCAAGCTCAGCTATCTCGAGCTCCGCAGGCATGCTTAGACCTGGTCTACGTTAGACTTCCGATTGTTTTTTCATTACTTTTTAATACCCCTGCAATACATCCCCAATCACAATCAATTAATGAACATATAATTCTCCACATTTGTTGATTCATGTTTATGGGTTCGATTAGTATAATTATCCTAAAATTTAATCTACATTTCCATCGAGATATCCTTTGAGCTTGCACCGAGATACCTCAAGCGTAATTATGATTTACAGAACAATTCATCCAGTCTATGAATACTCCAGTCCTTTCCGCCGAAAGGTCGGGAAGCAATCTCCGCTATGCCAGAATTCTAGTGGTTTCCTTCATATCAATTCATTTGAAGTCATCTAGAATAAAATTAATAGAGAATTCCTCGAAATTAAACGTTCCCGCTCATTGAATTACATAAAGTTTCTCCAATATCACTGAAATGAGAATTGGCGGAGTATCTAAAAGGCGATCCGTACAGCAGAACCTTATTTGAAATACGATCAATGACAACATGTCAAAGGGACACTGAAGATTGTTCCAAGTGTTTAAATTGAGCTCTATAGTGCTAACTAGAGAACGGAAGAGAACAACCAAACTTCCGAGTCCTTAACCAATAGTTCTGTCTTTAGCAATGTCTTGTCTTTCTGGCAATCACTTGGTATTCGCTTTGTTCTCTCCAGTATCAATTGCTTCGGAAAATCTTGAAAACTACTCTTCGCCTTCATAGTAAAACTCAATTCGGTAATCGTGAAGAAACCTCACTTGCTCTATTCACTCTAAAATCCCGAAGGAAGGCATTTATATCGGCTATGCCGATGGGAAAATGATTGAATTAGACTATTTTTAGGTTTTTTGGACACAACCAGAAGAAGGGATCATTTCAACCCACCAATCCATGCTTATTATGGAAAAATAAGATGAAGATGCACTCAAAAAAAGAAACCTATACTTAGTGATTAGAGATGTGTTTCTCTTAGATACGGGAATCACGCATCTCTAATCGATAAATATAGGTTTCATTTTTTTGAGTGTATATAACATTGAATAACGCATCAAAAATATTCAATCAAAATGATAGAAATGGAAGATGGAATTAATTTAGTAATAAAAGGCTACTGAGTAACAAACTATTCCCAATTTCGCGTTGGTTTTGAAAGGAACTCATTCAGGAGCGCTCACAATTTTCTTGAATAGCTCATCGCTGAATCGTCATTTATTGAATTCGAACAAATGAAAAAAAATTCAGAAGAAACATCAATTATTTTCCAAGCTTTATCTCTGTACGTTGATTTACCATTCCATCGATTTTCCGTCATCACCTCAGATTCAAAGCGGTTTAAGTTGTGTGATTAAATTATTCTGTAATCCAGTTTCCTCCTCTCAATATTCCGATGGAATATTCATGCTAGCTGCGCACTTGATTGTTCTTTCGAAACTTCTGTCCAATAAAAACAGTTTACTTCCAATAACTTTTTATACGTTTACCCCTCACTCAATTCTAGTTTATACGTTATTCCTCGACCCGCCCCCAATTTCGAGGAAATACAGAAAACCTTTACGAGCGTGTTGTCTCAATCAGTTGGTCACCTCAATATCGGAAAGCGAAAAAAAAGGAAGGAGAATAAAGCATCGGTTATACTTCTCGCACTCAAAAGCTTCCGCCAGATCGTCTTCACATATCCCGCTTGTTTTCTTCCTCTTTTACTACGTTTTTCTTACTCCTAAAATTTTTTTCTCATTCTTTTCGTCTCTTAGACAGGCTCTTTTTTTCTTTATCTTCAGTTCCACTTACTCCTTTCATGTGTTCAGTTCCATCTCCCATTTTGCTATATACGACTGAACAAACTGCGGATGTTAAAGCTCAAGGACGTACCATACTGTCCCCCTGTACGGTCACGACAATGAGACTCTGGAGAAGAACGGAAATTGCGATTTTCAGATTGGCGGGAAAAAGAGGAAGGGAAGAAAAAATGAAGAAAAAAAAAGAGTTTCTTTCCTCAACAGGATTTTGTGAATCAAGTGTCTTTTTGCCTTCAGCTATGCTCTTTCCGTTTTCTCTGAGATTTATTCCTCTATTTTTCTAAATTTTTCGCCTTTGTTTTTCCCGTTTTCCTTCATTTTTTCTTTACATCAATACGTTCTTTTTTTTCCTCATCGCTTCTATCTTATCGTCGTATTTTTTTTATCTTCATTCCCCCAGCTGAGAGGAGTGCAAGCCATGACTCGTGGAACGTGGCAAACGAGCTGGAAAATTCACGACAATGTCCTTCTAGTTTGTGCACATTTGAAAATTTCCTGTGTTTCTTGGAGTTTTAGTAACGCGAGAAAACAAAGTATAAAATCACGACAGGGTCTTAGGAGAGGGAGAGAGAGACGAAGAGATGGAGTTATTCACAATGGTTCGAGTGAATGGGTGGAGAGGATCTTGTTCTCTTAGTATACATGCCAAATGTATTTGCCTCAAAGCACCGATTGAGCATCACCATAGCCCAGATATTCCAACCACCGCCATGTTCATTTCTACGATATTCACCCGTATCGTTGGATGTTAATGACGTATGCACGATATAATCGCTCATCAGTGACTACGATATTGCTCGTCCATCAATACGATCTTCGTGTATGTAATTACATCAAAGGGCTTGGGGCCATCAACATGGAATGAAGTGTTCTGCGAGCGTAAATGGCGGACCTTTGCTGGAAAAATCCAGTTGAGAAGACTAGAGGAATCTTTTTTTTTTTTTAACTAGAGGAATCACGTATCAAAATTTAGGAAATTATTGTCTAAGTCAACTAAAAAATAGTGAAATATTTTACACACTTTTAGTTAACTTGAAATTTTAGGAAGTTTGTTTCTTGATAATGCGATTTAAAATATTTAAATAAAATTTGGAATTCCGTCGCGAATTTTGATCGAATTTCTATTAAATTAGAATTTTTCGAACACATCTGAAGTGCATTATTCAGTGAATTAATGAAATTTTAGTGTCGGTATTTTCTCTTCTGGTCGCTTTTCTTGAATGAAACCAAGACTATATGAATTCTGAACCGAGAATGTCGTTTCTTCGTTATTAATTAAAAGTAGAGAAATAATTTTTAGTTTCAAAACGTTGAAGAAATTTCTTCGTACCACGGAATTGCTAAGTGCTGGAAAAATATTGTCGGTACCATCTATCTTTCCTACAGTGAAGTACTCATATAACAGCTGACTGTTCAGTTTTGTATTCACTGGTCTTTCAGGTTCATGACTATCGACATTCCGATTGATTTTATTATGAATAATCATAATTTCATTAATGATCGAAATTCGCAATTTTTCATCAATATTTATGACGCCAACTTTGTACACTCCTCGTTGTGCATTTAAAGCGATAGAATGATATCGGATCCTCAATTTTTGTGTTATTTGCTCGAATGAAAATTGATATGCGAAATTTCCTGAATTTCCGAAATTTCCTGTTCATTGATGTCCAACACAGGCAGTGTTAGGAGTTATTTCACTCGCATAGCTCGTTCGTAATTCCTCGTCCTCGGCTCGTGGATCTACTGTTCCTCCTTAAGATGTGGTGTAGATATTCGGGACAAGATCGAAAAGGCTTAACCGAGGTCCACTAACTCAGACTCGAAATTGGGTTAAAGTTAGATTCCTCTTCCAACGTGTAAGATCGAGGGGAAATGTCCCTCGGCTTAATGTTGTTAAGGATAGGGAATTCGAGCCAATGAGAGCGAGCGAATTCAGCTAAACTCTAATGGTTCACTCGCAATTCACGCCATTACGCGACGTCAACTTTTCATTCTGAAGCTGGCATCAAAGCGAAATTGTTGAGATCTTCTTCAACTCTCTAGTATAAATTACAAAACTATGTAGTAACTTCATAGTTTTCGAAATATGGAGTATTGTGTTGAAGATATCTTCACCCACAGGCTCGATATATGGTACGAACCCAGTACTTACGGGGTTAATATAAAGTTTCACATATTTCCGAAAGCTGCTTGAGGATATTGACTGAGTGTTACGTATCCAGCAGTTAGCTGCATGAGTGCCACCAACAAAAGACACTCTCAAGTATTTCACGAGCTGCGACCGTACAGGTGCACCAATACCTGGGGGCTTCAAGAACCTTCGATTTCGAGGAGAGGAAGCTCGAAGACCCGCAGGTCCTCATCCTCCACATCTCACTTCAATTCATCCAGAATCCCACATCGTACAGCAAAATGAAAGGAAAAAAGAATTTTCTCTCTCTCTATTGAGAGCATCTTTGTCTCCACTCAGCGAGGGATTAAAGAAAAGAATTGAGTTCGAGGCGAAAATATCTTCTTTTTTTTATTTGTACCTCAGTCTCTTTTTCCCTCCATGCAGATGGATTTTCAAGTCTCGTTGAAGTATCCAAGTGATCGATTCACTAGCGCACTCTTACCCATCCACAATTTCCTAACAGAGAAACTCGAAATCTTCCGTTTTGCTACCCTCTCCTCTTCTATCGTGTTCACTGTCTCCTCATCTCAAAGATCGTTGAATTTAAGTTGCCGAGAGAACTCCTCTCCGTCATGTAAAGTACCTTTCAAAGATTCATGGAATGCACGAAGGGAACGTCTCACTTGAGTGCTTCTGGTTGAAGACTTCTTGACAATTCTATCTTCACTAATTTTATTTTATTTTTCTGCAATGTTTTTCCTTTTTCTTTTAACTTTTCTCTCATTTCTAGGATCTCGGAATGCTAGAGCGTTCAATGAATAAACCCTAGGGATCAATATCAATAGGGAAGGTCGTCCAACATCCTAAAAATATCCAATTTAAATTAGTTAATTAGAAATTAATTCAAATAACGAATCAGTGAGAAATAACGTGAAAAAAATGGGTGCGACTGTGAAATAAAAGTGGAAAAAAAGAAAGAAGTAAAATGAGTGACATAGTTGGTAGATTTACGGGAGAGACTGGAGAGACACATCCAGTTGGTAAAGTCTGAACGTCTCTAGCAATGAGTGCTTGACCGCCTGGGTGTTGTAATTAAAAACGAGAAATGTAGACGGAAATTGTCAGTGCCTGAGGTAGTGTGTGGTCCCGGATGCAATTTCTGATTTCGGTGTCTCTCAGGAGGGATGACGCTATATTCTCTCTCCCTCTCTCTCTCCTTCTCTTGACTTTTTAACGAGGAGTCGTGAGAAGCCAAAAGAAACGTAGATGAAAAAAATATAAAAATACTTCATTTCATCATAACGAGACCAGAGAAAATATATTATCATCATGAAAATTCATTTTTTCCCCCTAATATATTCATCGCCGGTGGATGAAATGAGAGAAAAAAAATCATAATTCCGCGAGGTAAGGAGAAAAAAAGAAGCAAAAGTAATTAACTACGAATAATTGCTCTTCATAATCACCCGTCGATGTTGAAATAAAAAAAAGCGGGGAAAATAAATCCAGAGCTTCTCTGAGATGAAGAAGCAAGAAAAAATAAAGTAAGTGTAATTAGAATTCACATTAAATTGGTTGAATATACAATCTCGCTCTTTCCTCTCTTTTTACTTCATGCACCTCTATTCAACCTGATAACAATAAGATAGAAAAAAGAGAAATGTAAAAACAAAAAAAAACGTGCTGGAGAATCGTTCTTTATAGTTGGAAAAATGCGGGCGCCCATTTTTAATGGGTCACTATCCTTTTTACCAGGGGCTTTATCGGCACGTTAGAATGCCATGAAGTTGGCCAGGAGAGAACGACCACAGAGCCAAGTGCAAAAGAGTTTTGGGTTAGAGAGAGAGTAGACTCGGGAGGATGGGAAGGTGAAAAAAGTTGGTGAGACAAGCTTTAGAGTGGGGGGATGGAAAGTGTAATGCTCACGAAAGTAAGAGAGAGTCCATCCGATAATTTATTTAGCCCACATAAGCTTAAAAATGCCAACTAAAGAAGGCAAAAGTTCCATTAAATGCAGTCACCATAAAGCCAGTTGAATTCTCTCTTTTTATCTGTTTCATTTTGTGCAACTTTTCTGGTCGATGAAACAGGTAAATCTGTTATTCTTTTTTAACGCATGAAAACGTAAAGAAGCAAGATGAAAATTGTTTCGGGCTAATTACGAGAGTGGAATTTTTTTTCAATGCTAAATACATTGAGAAATATGAGAACACAATCACGTGCCTCTATGTTTCTGACGAGGGACGAGATGATGTAGTAACGAGAGAGAAAGGGCTCGGCACACAATATTCACGTGGAACGATGATGCTTGAGACGCGTAGTAAAACTACCTCATTCTACCCCTGTTGTGTTCCCAATTAAAACCCCTCGCAGAACGTGCGAACAGCCAAGATGAAGCTACTATCTCACTCACTCTCTCTTTCATGTTTATTATGAGGAAGAGTGGATGGGTATGAGGGAGTTGATACGCACAGCGGAGGCCCTTGAGCTTCGAGAGATCTGATGGTGTACCACGTGATTATAATAGGGAGTGAGGAGCAAATTTAGACACGGGAGCTATTTTGTTTTTTTTGTATTCTTGATAATGCACAGTGTCGTTGGATGAAGGCGGATTGAGGTGGACTTTTTCACAAAAATAAATCTAGAATTTCTCCAGTACATACTTCAATTAACATTAAGAATGACTATCTAATTAAAATAATTATACATGTGTAATAAAAGAGTCAAAGAGTAAAAATCATCAAAAATTCAACTGGAAATTTTTACTAATTAATTGCTATTTTCGTTTACCATTTCTTCTTCAATCTCTCATAAACTTAATTTTCAGTCTGAAAATTTTTTCTTCACGTTTCACATATTCCATAAAGAAGTATCACGATTAACTCACCAGAGGATTCAGGTGAAAAAGCTCTGAGGTGTAAATGGATATCAAAAGCAATCGCGATGAGTGAAATACTAAAAATAAATACGTGAAAAGGAATGGAGGATGAAAAACACACGGAATTGGGAGATTAAAAAAAAAGACTGTGTGGTTTTATCGCGGTATGTTTATCCAAGGATTTTATACTGAGCCACATGGCGATAGAGGCGCCGGTTGAGCTTTCACTTGAAAAAAAGCTTCCATTTTTCAGATTAACGTGGAGAAAAGGGAAAAAATAACGAAGCCCTTCATCAAAGGCAGAGATAGGAAAGGGCCAGCGGGATTTGGGAAACATTGATTGACAACTCGGTGAAATCAATTCGAAAGTAATCAACTAGTTGTTGATTTTTTTCCCTTTTATTTGTCTAAGAGCTCGAGGGAAACTGAATTTTCAATGGAAAGCGATGCAATGAAATTGATTGATACATTAACGCAACTTTTGCGAATGATTCCAATGAAAAATACAATAAAAAATTGAGGAAAAAAATCGTTCGTTAGGAAATCTGGAGGATAAAAAACTCGTTTTTTTCTATACATAAAAATAATTACAGAATTTTACCGGTCAACGGATTTGAAAAATCAAAAAAAGCACTGAAATATTTCAACTCAACGGGTCATTGAATCTTTGATCATTTTTATGTTTTAGCAAATATTCAAGGAAATTAATGAGTCAAGTGGAAGTAAAACTGAATTTTTAATTGAACATGAATATTGGGAACCAAAATTAACAAGATTTTATTTTTCTTGAATTGTTCTTGATTAACAGAATAATTCAACCAAATAATTGAACTGGAATTAACAATTTTCATTAATTTTCCGGAGGAAATATTGGAAAATCAATGGAAAACTTGAATTTTCAATAAGGAGATTCCCAGAAATTTCAGTAAAATTGAGAAGAAAAAATTCAACAGTGTATGCAATAATAATGTTTTTGTAAAAGAGGATTTTTTTTTGAAGAAATGTAAGAATATCCCCTGAAGAGGTTTCCTGATGGGAACCGAAAAGTCGGGAAACCCTCGCGATTTCTTCTAAGCCCTCGAAATACCGAATTTATACCGATTTTATGCCGCATAACTTTGTTCATGTTTCGATGTTATAACCGTACGCTGGTGAAGTTTTTATACTGTCTTTTTACCGCATTCAAACTGTTTTCTTGCCGCGTTGATACAGTTTCTATACCCCGTAGATACCGCATGCCTACGATTTTTTCCTCGCTTTTATACCGTTTTTATACGGTATTTATTGGAGGTTATTGGTATCAGAATATCTTTTCTACGATATTACAAGAATACTCTATTCTTGCGGTGTATGATCGACGGTTTTATCGTATTTTTCCAGTAAATATCCTGTAGTTTCACCGAATATATAAGGTATATATTCAGTAACTTCGTGGCATCGATGAATTCGCACTACCTGAACTTCGATATAGACACTTTATACAAAACAAAGACATTTACACTAGGACAATCTACGAAATCGAAACTGTATTGTTAAATTTCAGTGATAATGCATTTTTGCAATTCTCATATTTTTTACCTTATATTTACCGGAACAAGAAAACCGCGAGGAAATGCTTGAATAATTCTTCTCCAAACAGTTAAAAAAAATTAATATGAATTAAAAATATTTTAGCTCACAATTTCTCCAATATTCTCGAAGCTTCCCTCTTTGGAGAGCAGAAAGAAAACAAATTCAAAAGTGCTTACTTTACCGAACATATTATCCACATAACTTGAAATTATTACTACTATTTTTTCATTCACTGCACAATCAATTAAACTTAGTTAAACACGCTAAAAAATAATTTTCCTCACTCACGCGAATTAATACCGCGAGTTTTATCTTTGTAAATGCTGAATAAGGGTGAGGGAGGGAGAGAAAGGTGAAGAGAATGAGGGAACAGTTGCTGTCAAACTGGCCAGTAAAAATTCCGCTATTTCTGAAGCCCGTGAGGTTTTGAGAGCTCATTAAAGTTTCTGGGCCACAAGTTTAAGCTACTAACTGTGTTGGTGCAAGTTACTCTGGCGTTAAAAGGAGCCCAGAAAGGGCTTTGGGACACGCTTTAGATGGGCGACGTTGAAGGATAGCAGCGAGAAAAGAGATAGTTAACTATAGTCCATGATGCCGCCACGTATCGCATGCAATATAGCCTCCTCAAAGTGCACTATCATGCAATCCCTAAGGTTAGTCAGGGGGCCAAATAGGTGAGTTCACGTTGCCGTTTTTATACTGAACCCATGTCACTCCTAATCTACTTTGGTATTCGTGTTCAACCTCTGGTAATTACGAATTTAAAAAGAGAAAACAGGGAACAAGTTTTTGTTGGTTATTTACCAGGGGGTTTTCTCTCTTTGGCTGGCGTTGCAGTTTTTTTCCGTCACTGGTTTATCTTGATCGGTCTACTGGAAATTTCTCGAAAGCAAATTTGCAAGGGTGAGTGGGGTAAAATGGATATTCTCGGGGGAAATCTTTTGAGGGAGAATCTTTTTTAATAATGCTGTGGAACAGCCACGGAAAATGTACTCTGGAAATCATGTGGAAAGATTTAATTATGGAGGATTATTAATCAAGGATCAAGATTGTGAATGGAGTTAGTAAGGATCTATGATATTTGGAGCTCCGGCCAAGTGTCGGTTAAATATTGATCGGCAGATCTTTGATTTGCCAGAGATGGGTTCATTATCGATTTGGAATTGCCCCCGATGTAGCTGGGTACTTGGAGAAGCTTTGGCAAAAGGCGAGCGGTTTAACTGTTGAACACAGTTCAACGTTTCATAGCCTCCGTTGAGTATTGCAGAGAGGAAAATATTCACTACATTGACGAAGTTTTCAAAAATTTGTGAATTTAATGGTCATTCAGAAAAATTGTGGGAATGAGCCAATTAATTTCATATTTATTTATTTTTTACTTCATTCAAAAAAAAATGATTTTTTCCTACATGACAAACTATCCTCAAAAGAACTTGTATCATTCCCAACTCCCCTCTCCCATAATCCAATAATCCTCATTACTTGATAGAAAATAGTCAAGGAAAAAAGAAACAAATACGAACTCCATAAACAGCTTCAATTTGAGAAAGTTCCAGGTTGAGTTGTCAGAACGTTACAGAGGTCTCCAAAAATGACAGCTAGGCAACCCCATCCTAAATATGGTAATGAGTTTCGACACGTACGTAACCAATAGTCATCAATTATTCTGAATAATGACATGCAAATAGGATACCCCAGTGTAGGCAATTAATGTCACTATTTGCGGAGACTCATCCAACTATACAACACAGCTACGTAATACCAGTAGGAGAGAGAGTCCTCTCACCCCTCTTTCTCCTCGTGCCCCTTTCATTTATGTGTTATATATCAGTCGCGTGAGTACTATATATTTGTCGTTACATATAAACCAAACACTGGAAATTCGACGAACACGAGATACTAATCAAACTACCATTTATATAGGTCACTGGGGTGTTGATTAATACCGAACATTCCTCATTTTATATCTATTTTTTTGTCACTAAAAATGAACGCTTTCGTTTACTCAGAATGATTGGAGAAGAGGGAAAAAAATCGAAATTTTTATTGAGACAATTTTTTGGTGATGAAGGCTGAATAAATCGTATTGAAAATTTCCCAATTTTTTTTTAAGTAAACAGTGGTCTTTGGTCAGTCTATGCAAAAGGAGAAAAAAATTCAATGTTGACAGTGGATTGGGCTCTCAATTCATATTCAATTTCTTGGAAAAGAACATTCGATATCACATTCGAAATGGAAACTGTTATTTCCCATTTGATAATTCAAACAAATGGTACATTTTTATTCTTTTTCGGATTTTATTATCAATTCTGTCTCAGATAAAAATCGAATATTTTTCTCCCCGAAAATAAATTTCTAGTACTCATTTATTGGTCATCCCACAAATTGATTTTTTGAGGTATTTTACTATTTTCCCCCGGCATTTAATAAATTTGATTTTTATAGAGTACATAAACACGATAAGTGATTAGTTTATTTATTGTTGACTTTTATTTATCTCCTTAATGGTTGAGGAATTCTTTTCTTATGAAATTTCCATTAAAGTATGATTGTTCGTATACCTTTGAAGTGGATCATTCCGTGAACGAATGATATTTGCAAAGATCAAACCCAAAAAGTCACCTCTTTCTCTCATTACCAACCGAACTCTTCCATAATACCTAATAAACTGCGACACTCGATACCAGCCATTGCGCGCATAAACCCGTACGAATTTCTCAAATTCTCCCGTGATTGTCACTTTTATGATCACGAAAAATTTCAATTCATTTACTTTTATAATCCAAGCGAAATAATAAAAGACTTTGTGTAGAAAAAAAAGGGCTAAAAACCCCGGGAAAATGTTAACGATGAATCTACTTCTGAGAGGCGCAAAGTAATTAACAGAAAGAGCACACCGCGTCCTGGCTATGAGGAGCTTAACCGTTAATTTCACATTACCACTTCTCTCTCGCTCTCTTATTTACGGAGGCTCCACGGGATCCACGAGAAAGAACAAAAAAAAGAAATTTGAAATGAGAAATCAAATAAATTAAAGAGAAATAAAGGTTTTTTATGAGAATAGTTCGTCTTCTTGAACTCATTTAAAATTACTTGCTCGTGAAAAAAAAAATTTAAAAAAAATAATAATTTTATGGTTCAAAAGAAAGGAAAAAGCACTCACATGCATCGATGTGAGCAATCAGAAGGGTCACAAAATTTTATAGCACCATCAAACGTGTCTCATGTAACGACCATTTTATCTTTCATTTTGGCAAAGGAAAGGTACACAAAAAATAAAGTATGAAAAAAATGGTAAATGAAAGGTCATAAAAATGCTTGATTGTAGAAGTGGATTTTTGTAAATAAAAATTCAGTAAGCAGGTGGTTTTTCTTTTTAAACGAATAATACAAATTGAACAGTAATGGAAATGGCTTTGGGATTCCGGCTCTCCGCCTGAGTGGTTATTGTATTTACGATTGTAGCTATTTTTGGCCACTGCAGTTAACCATGGACTGTTTCTCTCTCAATATCCATTTTCGATTAAAAAAAGAAGGGAAGAAAACAAAAAACATAAATCCAATGAGGAAAATTAAACGCGTTTCATTTCGTTTAGTGATTTACCCAATTAGAATTCCGAACGTTTCAATGGTTCTTTTCGTCCTCCTTTTTCCACATTATTTCACATAAAACAAACTTTCCTCATATATTTATTCCACGAAGTGAGAGTTGAAGAAGGAATCACTCTTAAATCGAGGGAAGAAATCATAAAAATCCCGTAACCCTCGTAAAAATTGAAGATATCGAATAAAAATGATTGAATATGCGTACCGAGAGGAATAGAAGATGATTCGAAAGACGGAAAAAATGTGATTTAAAAGTTTGGGAAATACATAAATGTAAAACGCATCGGAGCCTCGTGATGATCATACACACCAGTAAATTGCTGAGTTTTTTCCCCATTTTTTCCCCTAGAATCGAGTGATTGATACGTGTGTCAGCATGTGTGTCAATTTCAGTGAGTTGAGTCACTAGATTCGACAGAACATTCCTAAAAACGTTGCATTTTCCAACTCTGTCTCCATTCCGTAAATTTTCCATTTCCACTCAGCATTCTTTCCTCTTTTTCTTTTATTTCGTACGAATACAGAGCTTGCATTGTCTGCAAGGTTTTTCAGGATATGCAATTCGTGCAAGTCATGCCAGTTTACGTTTTATTTCGAAACGATCAACGCCTCGATAGTGAGTAAATATGGTTGGAAATTGCGAAAATTGGGGAGAGAAAGGGGAATTGAATGGTGTCAATCGGGTTGGTCTCCTCAATTGCCTCAACATCTCATTTAACAATCTATTGTTTCACTATTGGAGAATTTAACAATGACAATGACATCCAACAACAGCAGCTATCAATTTTTTTTTTATAACACAAAACTGACCACGCACTACGTGCGCGTTTATGCCCTAGACACCAGAATTTGGGGAGTTCCATGGATTTTTAATTCGCGAAATAATGGCCGCGATCTATTCTTCAGATTGAGAAATGTCGAGTCAAAATAATTTTACAATTTTCATCATTATAATTGTTGATAATAATTATTATAAATTGAAGGAAGTGGACGGGATAGTGACGTCACGAGTCTTGTTCTTTTATTCAAAAACGATATCAAAGTTATAGAAAACTTTTATTCGTTGTACCTCTTTTCGAAATCATGTTTCAATGAACTTATAGGTTAATATAATTGTATTTTTATTTGATTTTTATTTGTAATGAATAAAAATGCGATTTTGCAAATTTCTCTATTTCGATTATTTTTATATTTACCTATATGTTCATAAAAGAGCAAAAAAACATGCAACAGCCCAATTGCTAATCTACATTCAAAATTTCAAATACTCTCTATGAGAATAGAATACATAATATTTATTTACGAAACAAAGTAAATAAAACTTCTCACGAATAGAGAATTGTATGAGTTTCCCGTAGAATTGATGAATTCGTTAAAATAAATTTTTGAATTTTGCCGCGCCGGTTGAGCTCAACAAATAAAGAATAGCCATGACCTTCAAAAGGATTGAAAACGTTCCATAGCGTTTTCATTTTCATATATTTTACACTGAATCATCAATTTTTTATTTTATCATAATTTCGTTATTTTTTTGGCCTTCTTTCATTTTTAACACCGAAAACGAAAAAAAATCTCCAAATGCATTCTCGATAATTTTCTATATGTCTGAATGGCCACATGTGGATGACAAAAACAATTGGACAAAAGCGTATACTATTTATATACAGATATTAAAACAACATCCATCGTGAAAAATTGCTGAATCGTGACCACATGTCCACGAAGTGTCTTTCACCATCTGCAATGAGTCGTGATACGTTCTGTTGTGAAAATATTGGCCAAAGTAAATAACGTAAAAAAAGAAAAGAAAGAAAAAAGAGCGGAAAAAAACAAATAGGGGAGTTCCACCACATGATCTATGACTGCACTGACAATACCTCTACGGTAGGGTGTTTTATTGCTATTTCAGATGGGATATAAAGGACAACTGAGTAACGGAAAACGTTCCACTGACAATCGTTTTTCTCCAATTTTAGATGACAATTCTTATATTTTTTACTTAGGGAGTTCATAAATTTTTATTATTTTTCATTTATTCTCACACGATTTACCACAAGAATTACAGATAATTCAATGGTTAAAGTTATTTATCAAAGTTCACGGAATTTTAATGCAGAAAAGTGACGACAGATGATATCGTCGTCCTAGAGTCAAAAGGGCGTAAGTGCCATTTTTTTTAAATCTACAAAAATTCAATTTACTTTCATTTTTTCATAAAAATACTAACTTACGCCCTTTTATTATTCAACAAGAAAAAATGGCACTTACGCCCTTTTCATTCCAGGTCGACGATATTCTTAGTCAGATTTCATAGCTGTCGCTTCTAATGGATATTATCCTCAATTATATCCTATATAACAGCAATAAAAAGAATTGCAATACACTCAGAATAATCGATATTCCAGTTGTTGAAAATTTAACGGTATTTCATTTGTCAGATTCGACAAAGTATTTTTACGATTTTGAGAGATAACTAATTTTCCTTGGAGCTGTTATTCGAGCACTCTATACTATTAGCGTTATAATTAAGAATTAATTGAATAAATTTGAATTGGAAAATACTTCAGATCCTTCATTACATCGAGAAATTTTCAATAGCTCGTTACGAGTTAAAATAAATTGGTGGATAAAAAAATTGTGGAGCGAGTTAAATCAATGGAACTGGATTTTGCTTGTCTCGATTTACATTGTGAAACTACGTTGTAATAAGAACTCCTTTGATCGTTATGAGAGCTCGTTATTTTCAGTTCACAATATAGTTGGATGAATTAATCAATGTCTTCATTAATGCGAAAGATAGAAATTGTTTTTTGACTAACGAATTTAATGAATTTTTACAATAATCGTTTCATTGGAAAAAAAAGATTGGAAAATTCCCGTGGGCAATATAATACAGCGCATTTTGCACGAACGGTTTTATGTAATAACAAAAAGCAATAATCAATAATCAAATTATTTTTGATGTTTGGTCACACAATAGGTGGACCGATACTATTTTACATTTTTTCATATTTTTGGGGATAAAAAAATTATTGAAAGCGTAGAAAAAACGTTTTAATTGATTTGAAATATTTTTTTGAAAATTCTCTGATGATTATTACGATTTTTTTAGAATGTAATACTAACGAATAAATATTAAAAATATTTTATGTGGGCATGGTAAATATTCAATTTCTTGTCTACAAAAATCGAATCGATATTCATTTTTTTATAAGAATACTAACTTACGCCCTTTTATTATTCAGCAATAAAAAATGGTACTTACGTCCTTTTGATTCTAAGGTAACGATCCTCCTAGCTCCTTGCGATTTCAATGATTATTGGATCTTAAAAATCATATCGTCCTTGAATTTTCCATGAAAAATGAAAGTTCAAGGATAATTCTGTCTTAACTATGATTAAAATGACTGTTTCGAAATTCAATGTACATATTGATATTGGATTTTCAATTTTTTTCAACAGTGTAAGTAAATTCTCAATCCACAAAAATAGAAAACATCAATTATCAATTAACGAACGAAAAACTTAATTCAATTACTTTGTGAAAATATTCGAATAAACGAAATAATAAATACGACGTTATTATTCTTTTCAATCCACTCTACTATTACATAATAGAATTGAATGCAATTTATAAAATCCATCAATTTCATCAGCTCCGAAAGAATTTTTTTTTCTCACTGTCTTAAAAATATACGAGGTGAATGAAAAGAAGAAAAAAAAAAGTAATAAATTTATGGTAAACTACTGAAGTTTATACTCAGAATTACGACGACAGATTAAATATCATGGGATTTTGCGGATTCGGAATGTTCTTTTAGGGAATAATAATAAAAATTAACTTAAATTTACCGAGACTGTTTTATTGTAGCAAAGAAAAATGACTCAAGTAAAGTAGAAAAAAAAGTTTTCAACTCCTGACGAAAAAAAAAATAAACTTTTTACTGATCGTAATAATTTTATATACATCTTATTAGATTTGGCAAAAGAAAACCCAGAGAGTGAAGAAATAGTAAATAAATTATGAGGTAAATTGAACAAGTACGAAGGAAAGGTCTTATTAAAGTAAATTGCAGAAAGAGAAGAAAAAGAAAATAATAGAAAGAAAGAAAAAAAATAAAAGAAAAGAAACACTCAGAAGAACGTTTCTCAAGATTTTACCATACTGCTGAGGTGAAGTAAATGTTCTTAAGTATTCAAGAAGATTCGCTGAGTGAAGCAGGCAAGAGAGGAAATAAAACGAAAGGAAAAATACAAAATTCAAATGTTTGAGTTTGTATTAAACTGTCATTTCAGCTACTAAGCTCCAATCCTGTCTCTCTCCTTTCAAGAGCTTTCCATTGACATCGAAATCCTCTGAGAATGAAAATAATTTACGAGTGCAACTTGTATCTATGGAATGCTGTTATGTGACCCGACTTCATGCCAGACTCATTCGAGAATCATTATGATTTATTCTATCTCCATTTGGAATTATTTTAATGAATGCACTCATTACTGCATAATGAGAAAAAATGAATAAAAATGAAGTATTCCCAAAAAATCACGTGAATTATTTTTCACTCATATTTTTATTTCCATTAACAATCGAGGAAAAAATGCTGAATATTTTTTTTCTGATAAAGCAGGAGAGTTTACGCCGAAACCAAGCTTTGATAAATCAAAGAGGAAAAGAATTTTCGGCCTTTGTTCTTGGATTTTTTTAAAGCTGCCTTTCGTAAAAATAAAAATCAAAATGTTAAGTAAATAAAAATGTTGAAACAGATAGTTCCTTCAAACACTGGGGAAATAATAAAATTCAAGCCACAAAGAAAACACGGCTTGTGTTTAAAAGGATTCTTCCTACTGTTACGAATGAAAAAATTCACACTGACACGAGACGTGTTATCTTTTTTCCCTTGTTAGCCTTTGCCTCATGGCTTTCGAAAGCTGGAAACAATTAAGTATAATGATACATCTCAAATTGAATGAGTAAATAATAATATTTAATAGACGCAAACAAAATCAGTTTGTTGAATTTAATTGTTCAGACAACAAAGTTTAAATAAATATTAAGAATTGTTTTTGTTAAAAAAAAAACGGAAGTAGAGGCAAATAATTGCGGCCGTCAGAGATACCGAAGAATTGTTTCCTATCAGAGGAAAACGATAATGACAAATGCGAGAAGATTCATTCAGCGCCATTGTCTTTGATATCGTTCACAAAGATTTAACGAAAAAACAACATTGCTGAAGTACTTGGATATCCTCAACATATATTGAATAAAAAAAATATATATGACTGAAAACTATTCAAATTTGCTTTATTTACATTCGGATACTCATGAAAGATAATTTACAATACCCAGGAAACTGTAGTATGTCTGCAGACGAAATTCTCGCACACCCAAACACACACAAATATAAGAGGAAACGAGAAGATGTGGAATATCGATAGGGGTACTTCACTAAGAGTGATTTATCATAATTTACGTAACGGCATCGATAACCCCATCTATACTCGAGTATACAATAATTTGGCTCCTAATATTTTACATAATTTTCATTCATCATTTTCCTGCTACCATTCATTTTCAAATTTCCATAGATTTAATCAAGCAATATATCATTTCTCGCAGTACACAGTGAACTCTGTACTTGAATTAATTGCATTTCTGTTTCGATTCTTTAGACTATTATTATGAAAGAAAACAGGAGGGAATTAGAGGGAATAAAACGTCACGCTAATCATCCAGTCACCGCACAAACACCAGCAAGTACGCAATTTTGGCCACGAGTGACACTTTTTTAAGTAAAATCGTGGAAATATGTAGCTCAAGCACTGTCAGCATTTTGCCAGTTTTTTTAACAGCTTAGTCTACCTCCATTGCCTCTCTTTCTCTTCCACGAAGCGCTCGTGGTAATTTTTTTTCCTCTCACTTCTCAACTGTGATTTATGCATGCGAAAGAATTGGGTGAAATGCACTAACGAAACGTTTAACCAAAATTTAGGAAAAAATATAATTGAAAGTGGTCGGGGCATGAAAAGACCATCGAAATTGAATTGATAATCACCGAATTGATATCATTGATAATTACCATAATAATTTTTTTTCTTCCGAAAAATTTCATTTCACGTGACTATTGTGAGTTTATTTTCCATTTAAATCACTGCGGGAATAAATTCTGAGTGACAAATTCAACTCACCAACCGCGCAACACGCTGTAAGCAATCAAGCGTCTATTCAATGGATGTAATGAAATAAATCCATTCAGCGAGCATTGTAGTCATTTTTAATTTCCGCTTTTTTTTCTATTCTCTGCTATTTCATGCATTCATTCAATCTGAATTTGTAGACGAGAAAAAGCATTCGCGCAATGGCTATTCTATGAAAACAGATCTATTGATACTATTTGAGTTGAAAAAAGAATTAACACAGAATTTTCATTGAATTGAATAAATTCATTGGGTTAACAAATCTCTGTACAATTTTTTATCCAATCATATTTTCAACAGCAAAAGCCAAAAAGTTATTTCAAGAATTTTATTTTAATCAAAGAATCCATTGAATTAATAAAACCACAATGAATTCGAAAGAAAGTATTTTTTTTATGGATTAATGTTTAATTAGAGTGAAACATCATTCACAAGTTCCTTTTTCCATTTTTGTTGAATAGAAAAACATGAAAAAATACCAATAATTCAGAAAATAAAAGAAAATGAATGAATGTTTTTATTTCATTATAAAACAAATAGTGAAACGAACATGATAGATAATTAATCGACACGGATGAGACTCATATATTATTTCTCCAACCATGAGAAAATTAACGAGAAAATCATAATAATACGGAATATCACCTCGTCACCGCACTGAAAGACAAACAGGCAAGTGATGTAGTGAAAGAAAAAAAAATTAAAGTGGAAAAACATCATAACGCACTTGACTCGTTAGAGACAGAGAATAACTGATAAGTCAGCTGACTGACACAATTCTGCACTTATTCATGATCATCGTATAATATTTTTTGCACTATAAAAATCTCATTATCCATCAGAAAAAAAAATATTCATTCAAAGTAAAGAAATTAATATTAAGTGAGCACAAAGAAGAAAATCATTTGACTCATGGAAATTAAAATGAAATACGCATTCGAATGGAGAAACTCTTCTCATGAAATTTTTTTACTCCGCTAATGATGATCAGATCGACGTAGACTCGTTAGTCCCGAAAATAATGGCTGTTGAATTGTGAAAACGAGAGCTTTCGATTTTCTCTCATTTCTTTTTTGTCAAGAAGTAAAGACAAAAGGGAATAAAGAGCGAGAAAAGTGAATGATGGTAACGCAGAGAGACAGAGAGAGAGAAAGCGTAGTAAAGCCTCTTCCACCTTTCCGAACTTTGTCAAAGGTTAATGCAAACGTGCGCCTTTTTGCCCTGGGCTTTTGATCTTCTCTTGTCGATCGTACTAATTAATATCAGTGAAGACTTGCTCCATCGTTTTCCCCCCATTTCCTCCTGTTTTCATACGTTTTTTTTGTCACTTTTCCGCTCATTTCTTTTTCGCCTCTTGCTCGCAATTTATTTCTCCCCTTTTTTCCTATATCAATATAATCTTTTTTTTCCTTTATTTCTTTCTCCATTTCTTTTTTCTTTTCCGTTGATAGGTGTAGCGTGTCACGTAATGTATCACTGGGTGGGTGGTTTATCGCGTCGAGAGGACTATAAAGCTGGTCATCCAGGGGCTTATGGTGTACACAATTGAGCCCGCAGTAGTTCGCGTGTCACGGATAAACCTTGCGAATTCTACACGCAAACGGAGCCGTGCAGAACATCTGGAGAATTAGTTTCACCAACACTCTCTTATGTACTTGATGTTCGATTTGCACCCGCGATCTGATGGATTGTCATCAGTTCCCACGATAGAGAGAAAAAAACAGAAATAAGCATAAAGAACGAATTTCCTTGAATTCATAATGATTAATGCAGTGAAATAAAGAAAAGGATTCTAAATAAAATCTGATAAATTGTTCAGGACGTGCTTTATAAGAGTGAGTGGTAACTGAGCGATAGCGCAGTAGGACGTCAGTTGGCTATATAATCACTTCGCATTATTCTTATTATCTTTGCCCCTCTTAGTGGCACAACAAACTCAGCAAACGCAAATTAAACTATGATTAAGGATTTTCCTCTATTTTTGAAATACTCTCCTTCTTTTCTTCATGAAATATTGTGAGAACGTTTCAGTTTAGCCCTCTTTAAAAATACTCCTGTATTATTGATCTCATTAGTTCTCTTTAACGGCTCACGATAATAAATCTTTCGGGAGAAATTATTGTTTTTTTTTTCATTCGTTATTCAATGGTACGTTCTCAATTTCCTTAGGTTTTCCGTGGCTTTTTTTTCTAGGGAAAGAGGGAAATTATTCAACAATGAGCCATTTGAAATTCCCATCCTTTTGGGGGAGGGAGGGCGAAAGGGGTGGGCTCCAGTCTGAAGTATATTTCACGAGGATTTTGACGCTGATTACAGTACGGATGATCGATGCACGCCGCATCCATTATGAGATAGCCCAAGATAGACGTGACTTGGAGATTCTTTCCATTCTCGTGAAAAAAAAGGAACCTTACCTTCTTATTTCCTTCCTCCTTTCCTTTTTATCTCATTCTTTTGGGATCATGAGGTCTTTTGATAAACACACGAATTGAATTGAATTCAGCGCAAATATCTGAGGATGACGATACTTTTATGTCACTCGAAGAAAAATTGTTTTATTCGAATTAATATGAGAGTTATGGATTATTGAGAACGATGAGAGAGCAAAAGGCTCGATTCAAGCCGAAAAACCCGATTGAACGTAATCGTATCGATTCATGCGGGCAAACCTCTCTGATTCAAGAATAACAGCCCATTTCGATCAATCCTCTCTAACTTCATGCACTGAGAGAAAAATAGTGGTAAAAACAATCAAATATTAGTGCCATTGGTACTTGAAAAATATTTTTTTGAATTAATCAAGAAAGTGGTTGAATTTACGAAATTTTGTTGATTTAAACAGTTAATCTATTTAAATTAACAAAATTCAGTAAATTCAACAACTTTTTTGGTAACGGCGTTTTCCGACTTGCATCATAGCACATTACCTAACAAGTGCGGTGAAGTATTTTTCCGGCTCGAATAAAGTGTTTTTTCCAGCTTGTCCCGGAATTCTCGAACCAAGTCCATAATAGTCTTAAAGCAAGCCTCAAATAAAAGGTTTGCATCAAGAATACGAATAGTCTCGAAACAAGCTCTATTTTCTCTTAAATCAAAACTTTTCTCTCTGTGTGAATAATGGTAAATTATTGAATAGAAACATTGAATTCCATTGAATATGAATTTGATTTTAAAACCAAAGACAAAGGTACTTGATTATCTTGACACTTTTCATTTATTCACGTTATAATGTACTTTATTTTCCAACTACATATGTAAAGTAAATAATTTTTTTTTAAGTACGAGAGTACGTTTATATACTGCTTTTTGATTGCAATGAATGAAGTATTCATCTACTCTCAGCTTAATGCATTCCGGTAGTGCATTAGTGACGCTCTGGTGGTATATTCTACTTAGTATAATTTTCATATCAAAAATAATAATGATAATGAGTTAAAATTTTGTCAAAAATAATTAACAAATGAGTGCTAGAAAAATGGGAAAAAAATCCCCAACATATTTTCACTGAATCAAAGACATGTATTTGAGAAAGAGGATGAGAAATATGTATTGAAAAAAAAAATAGGAGGAAATATACAGAGAATGAAGAAGGTTTGAGAATGTGTTATTACGTGCCTACGGGTATCTAGTCCTCTGGTAAATATGAATGGCTTTAATATTCCGTAAGCACGAAGGCGCCACTTTTTAAAGTTCATGCATATCCAGTACGTGACCAGAAAATATTACAATGCTTCCCTCTCCCCCCTCCTTTACCCACCATGAAAGTACATAGAATAGGGACTGTGAAGTAAGGGATAAAAAGAAAGGGAAAAAAAAATAGAATTAATAAAAAAAAGAGACAATTTCGAGTACAAATGAACAGGTTCAACTTTACTGTGATTTACTTGCGGAGTCACTTTAAAAATATCAAAGTTAGAGGCACGAATTTTCAACTGAAATTTTTGTGAGTGGAAAAAATGAGGGGAAAACGGATTTTTCATGAAGTTTTTTTTCCCAACAGTTTTCATTTACGATTTTATAATTATTTTGAATGGAGTTGGATGGTGCACGGTGAGTTTAATCTGTAAAGGTGGTTTAATTTGTAGTCGAGGATGTTTTTACCTGTGTTCATGAAGTGTATTGCTGAGTTTTGGAGGGAAAATACACGAATAATGTTGAGAAATATTCTGGTATTTGTGGATTTATTCATTACAATTATGGTCAAACGGGGGCATACAGGCATGATGTCGCGCACGATTGCTCTTCTAGAACACTGCGACACGTTGAAACATTCATTTTCACGTAAAAAAACATCGATTTCCGGATTTCCAGCCTACAGAGGCTTTTGTGAAATGATGAAAAGGAAAAAATTAAGGACGTATATCGTATTGCAAATATCTCCGAACCGAGGAGGCTCAGAAAAAAACGTCGGGCGACTCATTTTTAGAGGATATTGTGGATTTTTAACCATGAAATCATTAGTTTATTTTTAAAGGAAAAATCGAAATTTTCCTCAGAAATGAAAATTCTTCGATGAAGACTGATTTTTAGTGCTATTAATAAGCAGTAAAAATTATAGTGATCACTCACTTGAAAAACATAGTTTTGAGAAAAGCGCATTAAAAATTTATCGATGTGAATACAGTGTTATATTTTCATAAAATTTTGAGCTCGATCGATAAAGCCATTCATCGGATTAACTCAAAATTTTTCGAAACAACATACTTCAAGAAAATGCAAAAAAAAATTCAATTCGTTGAAAATTCTGATTACATCTCAACCTTTAATGGTTCCATAAGAAAAACAATTTCAAATCCACAGGATGACTAAAGAATTATTGAATCACAAAATAAAAAACACACAATTGCCATGACAATGATGCACAAAAATTCATAATTGTTTAGAAGACGAATAAATGTCAACAATACATCATAAAAATAAAATAATTAATTAATTGACTCCATTAGATCAACTATTTTTTGTTTCAACTTGAATTAATTTAATGCGAATGAATTTAATCGTTATAATAAAATTGTAATTAAT
>JABSMS010035543.1:0-25242 GCA_018902275.1 Aleiodes sp. PSUC_FEM 10030003
GTATATATATACATATCGTCGTCCTAGAGTCAAAAAGGCGTAAGTACAATTCTTTAAAAATCTACAAAAATGGAATCTAAAATCCAAACCTCATTTTCCATACCAAACAATTATTTCTTCACCCCCAAAAAAATCGCAATTCCATCCAAAAAAATTTCATCCATTCCAAGCCGAACAATTGATTTCGTTCAATCCATTTCAAAAACCCCCAAAATGAATTGAGCTGTCGAAGATTAATTGAAACAACCCAAAACAAACCCGAAAATAATGTTTTAAAAAAACCCCAAAATTACCTGATGGTGGTGTGAGTGTTTGTTCCCTATAGTCCTTGTAATGATGAACCGGTGAAGACGATGGATGTGGTGGTGGTGGATAAATTGGTAATGGTGGTGGATAATGTACTGGCGGAGGATAATGCATCCAAAGACCAGGTGCCCTGTAGGGTCCCGGTGGTAGCATTGGAACCCCATAAATCGGGTGATGAATAGACGTATTGGCTGAGGCAACAAACGGATCAATTCTATTTCTCTGGTAAGAGTGACTCGACGTGTACTTAACAGCATTTGTATCCTCTAGTTTCAATAAATTCCTTAGAAACCCGGGCTCGGTGCTGGGTTTATCCTCGCCGAGAATGCTCGTTATGCTGTACGACGACAATTGTTTCTGTACAGTTGCCGTTGTTGTTGGTGTTATCGGTTGAGGCGTGGCGCGTCTCTTCGACGCCTGATCCTCGAGTGTGACTCTCTCCAATTCTCTGAGTATTCTCTTTCTCGGTGACACAACATTCGGATCTAAGCGCGATAATTTATCAACAATCAGACTCAATGTTCTTCCTGGCGCCACGTTGTTCGCTTTGCTTAACTGATTCTGGTACCGCATTGGACACTCAGTCACTAGATTCAGAGGCATTGGATCCAATGGACGTCTGCGCTTTCGCGCCAATTGCCGTGGAGGTAAACTCAGGCGATTTCGGGGATCACGGTGATAGTAAAAATTAAATTCAGTTGTCACGCAACGACGGGGGTGAGTCTGTTTCCAACAGTGATCACGCTGCCAGGGGCTTGATTGGATCGATGAATTATCATCGGACACTGAAACAGAATTTATCAATTAGGAATCATGTTAAATGTGGGAAAATGAGGTTTGAGGTTTTTCGAGTTTTTTGGGGAAAACGAGAGAACGGTTGGGGTTAGGGGAATTTATCAGGAGACACTTTTTTTTGGTGAATTTAAGTCGACAAAAAATATCTTGACAAATTTCCTTACTCAATAGTTTCTGAGATATTTAGAAAAAAAGTCCGAACATAAGTTTCAGAGTTCAAAAAAACATTGAAAAATCTTCTGCATTAATCCACGAATGTCTCGAAAACTATTAGCTTCAGAAGAATTTTCTAGATCTTTTATTGTGGAGAATTAAAATGTCTGAAAAAAGTGTCTCTTGATAAATTTTCTTAAACCGCATCATTTATGAAATATTCATAGAAACAACTTTCGTCAAGAATCGAGAGTTGATTTCTTAAAAACAATTATTTTGACAATATCTCATGAACGAGTGGGTTTAAAGAAAATTGTCAAAAGACCTTTTTTTTAGAAAATTTAATTCTCTACAGAAAAGGTCTCCTGATAAATTCCCCTAAACCTCATCATTCATGAGATATTCCCAGAAACAACTTGTTTCCTCAATAATAAGTTGATTTTTCCCGAAAAAATTTCATTATTTTGAACACATCTCCTGAAGAAATCTCTTCAGAGGAAATTCTCCAGAAGTCTTTTTTGTAGAAAATTTAATGATCTCCAAAAAACTCTCTTCCCAAATTCCTCTATACCCAATAGTTTCTCAGATATTCCCCAAAAACTCCAAACGTAACGTTCACTTCAAAAGAGTTGAAAAATCCTGCATTAATCCACGAATATCTCCAAAACTATCAAGCCTAGCCAAATCCCCCAATCAACCTTTTCCCTGCAGAATTAAATTCTCCGAAAAGAGTATCTCCCAAAAATCCCCCAAGCCCAACCATTCCCGAATAATCCCCAAAGCCCCAAAAACTGCATCAAAACTGTTTCAACAAAATAACCCGCAAAATTTACCACTGAGTGACGTTGAACTCTCCTGCCTATTCGGTGTAGTACTAGCTGGTGGCCAAAATGTTTTTTTAGGCACCGGAAACCACGTTGTCCTCTCTCCATCCCTCCTGTGTGACAACTCAAGTATAAATTTCCCATCTTTAAAAAATTTCAATCTACCACCAGGTGTTGGTAAACATCCACTATCACTCCTACTATCACAATGAGGACTCGATTGTGGTGACGACGATGAATTTTTACCATTTGCCTTATTTATGGCTTTATGTAGGGCGGGAGGATCACGCGAGCACATCTCTGTCGTGCCCCTCACGTAATCTACGTGAGTGGGACATTCTGTCGACTTCTCCCGCATACTGTTACCCTACCACGACCCATCCCTTCAACGTTTAACCTCTCATTATATTGTCTGACCAAAAAAAAATCCAGTAAATTCCCCGAAAAATTTTCTGAACACAAGTCTCTTTCGTAAAACAAAACGCCGGATAAATTCACTCAACAAATATTTCCGCACTTTAAAAAATTGAATAATTCCAAAGAAAATCAAGCGTCACAGTTTAAAAAATTTTATTAATTTTCACATAAATTAAATAATCAAACAGATGTCAGTTCGTCAAATTGTCACAAATTCACAATCACACGGGTACATTGACACCAAGTATCCTCTCATCGTCTATCGACGATTAAAAAAACCTCCACAAACCTCAACAGAAATAAAAAAAAACCATAAAACACTATCAGAACGTTCCCATGAGGGTGGAGGACGTGTTCGTGTTACGATTACCAAAGAAATCCCTGGCATTTGGCATTCGTTCACTGCAATCAACGTCTCCCGAAATCTCCCTTCGGAATTAGGCGAAAAAAAATATATATATAATCAAAAAGAATGAAAAAAAAACGTCGTTACACACACACCACCCACGCACGAGCGTTCAACAGCCCTTTTCCCCTTCGGTATTCCCGAAAAAGTTAAACGTTTCGTTTTAATTGAATAAGTGAAACCAAAAATTTCACGATTATTTAATAATGAATTTTAACTAAAAAAATTTATCACACACACAGACACAGACACTTTAACACGTCCCCAAGTGACTTGCAGGGGCAGTTAACACCGTTTTTTTTACTTATTTTTTTCCGCCTCTTCTTCACAAACACGGAGAAATAATCGCCGAAATTATCGTAATTGAGTCATGTTATTTAATGTTTTGAAAAATCCATAATTAACTTTATTTATTTATTTTATCCATTGACAAAATCCACGTAACATTGAAGTGAATAGCCCATGCCGTGGTTGTGTATCCCTTCCCCCCTTTTTTCCTCTTGGATTGTGTGTGTTTCTCTATCTCTCTCTCTCTCTTTCTCTCTCTCTCGCGCTTTTCTCTCCTCGGTTACGTTTTGATTCTCTCTATGTCCCAAAAGAAGAGTTAGAGAATGCGCCTGTGTGTGTGCGCTGCGGAGACAGAAACTGCGACAGAGGGCTCAGCGGTAGAGAGAGAGAGACGATTCGCGGGACGAGGAGGAGGGGGGCTTATATATATAATAATACCCGTGTAAAAGAGGAAGAGGTTTCCGCGCGTCGCCGGCTGATCGTTTCTATCCAATTTCACCCGTCCAATCGTTTTCATACAACCGTCCACCATTTCTCGTTTCTTATTTCTCTTATTTTAACTTTCATTTTATCTCCTCTTCGCTCTGGTTTTATTTATTTTATTATTTTTTGTTTTGCGAGAAAAAAAATTGGAAATTTTTCAGTTTATTTTTGAATTTCCTTTTTGAGATTTTACACACTCTCGGTGAGGGGTTAATTAGGATTTTTGATGGATTCAATTCGATTGAGGGGAAATTTAATCGTTGGAACGCTGTGGTAACTAACGGAAAACGGAAACGAGGAATTTTCTCTCGTTTCCCGTGGGTTTTACCCCTCTCCCCGGAATTTTTCCGCTTTTTTCGAGGCTTATTCTCCCTCTCGCTGAAGATCTAACGACAATACTGGGCTGGTTCACTGTTCCACTGGCGTTCCTTGTTTTTCGGTTTCAGTGGAAATGAAAAGTTCAGTTTTGTTTCACTTGCACCGGGTGAAAGACGCGGGTTTTTTGGTAACGGTTTGGTGATTTAGCTTCTCTCTTTAGAGGAACTTTGAAACGGTTCAACTCCCACGGTTTAATATGGATTCGAGGCATAGTGCGGGATTATTGCGCCGCCAACCGCAGTTCCGCGAAGCTAACGAGTGCAAACGTTGAAACATGTAAACACAGTTTTTTAAAATAATTTTTCGGTATTTGGATGGAATTGACGAAGATTAGAGGGGAGTGGGTCTCATTGTTGGTTTTAGGGAATATCTAGGGAAATAATGGAGATAGGGAAATTCTTGTGGGGGGCTTTTTTTTAGAGGAGAGTGAGAGCTACAAAAAAGGTTTCGTGAAAATTTCTCTATCTCGATTATTTCCGGAGATAATCGATGGAATGGATCGATAGCAAATTCGGGAAACGAGGAATCAATTTTCGATGTTTTCTTTCACGCCAAAGGGTGATGTTACCCCCCCCCCCGAACTTCAATTTTTTTAAAATTTTCGTTTATAGTAGACGAAATACTTGAAAAAATCATGCATCTCCTATTTAAAGAAATAAGAATGAAGATTTCCCTTATTAGAATAGAAATCGAATGGATTTGAGATTTTTCTTCCGTCTTCTGATTGGTTTATCGATTTCTGATTTTCTTTTTATTAATTCCCCTCTTTTTCCATTCTTTTTAAATTGATTTATTAAACATGTGAATTTTCATAGAGCTTCCATTTTTTTTCCGAGTGAACAAACGTAGTTGTTCAATGAGAAAACCTCATACAGTCCGTGTTTTTCGAAGAAGCCAACAATTAGGACACCTGTGTTGTGAAAAAAAATCGTTTATTCAATTAATCGGATCTCGACGACTACGAAATTTTCAGACAAATCAATTTCATTCCATCATCAGTTTTTTGCTAATATTTCCAAAAATAATGGAGATACGCCCTTTTTGCCCCAATCCTTTTTTGTAGCTCTTGAAATTCTCCACAAAAAAGGTGAAGAGCAAAAAAGGCGTATCTCCATTAATTCCCGAAATATTTGCAAAAAACTGATGATAGAATAAAATCGATTTGTCTGAAAATTTCATAGTCGTGGATTTCGATGTATCTCAAGTAAAAGATTAGAAATTTTTAATCATTTCGTTTTTTTGATAAATACTCCATTGATAAACTCGATAAATACTCGAACTTAAAGGTGCATCGCGCATGGTAGCGCGCGTTTTTCCCTCAGTCTTAATTTTAAAATTGATTTTCTGATCGAAATCGATCAAATTAATTATTTCATTTTATTCCATTATGAAATTAAAAAAAAAGAAAGTTCTGATGACCAATGATTGAAAATTGTTTTGAACCTCAAGAATCAAAAAGGCGCGAAATCGTCAAATGCGCAGCAGCATGCGCAGAACTCCCCAATTCTCACAGTTAATGTGAGAAGACTGTTAACGTGTTTTGAGAGTGTTTCAAGGATTTCCAGGATGGCTTTCAGGATATTGAGGGCCTGTGGCACTCTCGCTGGATCCAGGCTGACCTTGAGAACACAGAGAACAGGTTGGAGATGCTAATTATCATTGTCACTTTGGATTATCAAAGTTAACTTTCGGTTTATTGGAGTTTTACATAACCTCCAAGGATTCTGATCACTGTTATTCTTTATTCAGGACTTCAGAGTAATGTTTCAAGGGGCGGAACTGTTCTGGAGACCATCAGCGAGGTGGAACCGGTCAGGAACATTGTTCGGGGAGTTTCGTTCTTCAACAGATGTAAGAAAACGTTTTTTTTCAGGAAAGATTTTCGTCTCGAAATTGATTTTTTCGAGGGGAATTCGGTTATAAATTGTGTTACACTGAGAAGAATTCTCTGCAATGATAATTAGAGGATTTTTTTTGGGTGTTGATGGTGTCATTGGATAGCCAGAGGAATTTCCGTTGGAAAATGCCGCGAAAATCTGATTTTTTTTGAGGGATTTTTGAAAAAAGTTTGCCGTTTCAATTTTGGAAACGGGAGCCCTGAAAAATCTTGACCAGAAAACTCGAATTTTGTAAAAAAATGAAAAAAATTTTTTTTAGACATTTTTCACCTAAAATTTCCCCAGCTCTCCAATGTAATTATCAAAATTAACCTATCTTCAATATTTCTCTCGATTTCTCGCGATTTTCATATGATGCTTTTTTGTAGAGAATTTCAAGAGCTACAAAAAAGCATCAGGGCAAAAAGGACGTATCTCCATTAGTTTCTGAGATATTTGAGAAAAACTTATCCTGTTTTATCTCTTCGCTACTGATTTTATTAATTTTATTCATCATTCAATCATTTTATTAATTCTCATGAATAATTATCCAACTTCAGATCCCGCTGAACACCTCTGGAAGTCCGCAACCAGCGTGAGTAACGCAGGAAGAAAGAGAGGACGTGCTAAATCCCGAAGAGTCATTAAAAATTTGAACAGAGGACAAATCATCGGAATGGGAATGGGAGACAAGAACATCATGTGGCCAGGTCTGAATGCCCCGATATTGAGGGGCAAGGAGCTTGTGCAGCAGCAAGAATTGCCCAAGGATCCGGAATACGAGAAGAAAATATATAATTTGAGAGATTCGGTTGTCAAGAGAAGGAGAACAAAGCTCTCGCCACTGGAGAGAGGTTGGACAGGCGGAAAACCTGGAGGAAGAGCCTGTGGACCGCCAGATCCTATTGGAGATGGTGAGTTGTGTGAAAATTAGGTTCTAGAAGTCTATTTTCCCAGAAAAAAATTTCCGGAAGAATTTTCCCGGGATAAATTTCCCTGGAAAATATTTCCCCATTTAATAATCTCGGTGAAAAAAATTCTTTTCCATTAGTTACCGAAAGAAAATTACTTGAATGAATTTATTACTCAATTGGTTTTTCTAATTATGTTAATACGAAACATAAAAAAATGATCATTTCAGTAGTGAAGAGGTAAAACAGGATAAGTCGATTTTTTTCGCCGAGATTCTTTTGCAAATATCTCAGAAACTAATGGAGATACGTCCTTTTTGACCTAATGCTTTTTTGTAGCTCTTGAAATTCTCTAGAAAAAAGGTATTGCTAAAAATTTCGTTATTCCATTATTTTCTGAGATATTTCATGAAAACTGATTGAAAAAATTGAATTAATCTCGTTTTCCCATTTAAATAGTAAAATAGTCGATAGAATTTTCATAATTTTAATGAATTAATACCATAATATTGCCTTAATTAATTCTTTCTAAATACATACAATGTTTCCATTAATTTTCCAGTTACATTCGATGAGTTTGACTCGAGAATCCTCGAGTACAAATTAGTTTGCGTGATGACTGGGAATTTGGGAAGAAAAAGAAGAGTAAGCGCGATGATTATAACTGGAAATAAGAATGGTCTCGCTGGATTTGCCTTGGGCAAGAAGCCAGACGGCAGGACAGCACTAAAAATGGCTAAGAATCGTGCTATAACCAAACTCATGTACATCAAGAGATACCAAGAGCACACAGTTCTTCACGACTTCTTTTGTCAATTCGGAAAAACGAAAATTTATGTTACTAAGAAGGCTGAGGGCTATGGGTTGCGCTGTCATCGTGCTATCAAGACTTGTTGCGAGGTCATTGGAATCAAGAATTTGCATGCTAAGATTGAAGGGTCATGTCGGCTCCAGCACATTATCAAGGCGTTCTTTTGTGGATTATTGCAGCAGGTAATTTTGAGTTTTCGGGATTGAGTATCGGTTTTTAGAAATATCTAGGGAAATAATGGAGATAGGGGAATTATTGTTCGAACCTTTTTTGCAGAGGAAAATCAGAGCTACAAAAAAGGTTTCGATGAAAATTACGTTATCTCCATCATTTTCTGAAATATTTCAAAAAAACTGAAAATTAAGATTTTTTTTCGATAGTTGATTCTGTTTCTGATAATTTTTCGGGAATATCGTGGAAATTTTCGTACGGACCTTTTTTGTAGTTCTCAGTTTGAACTACAAAAAAGGTTATCATGAAAATTTTGATAACTCTCAGTTTTTGAAATATTTACAAGAGAAACTGTAGAAATAAAATTAATTTTATTCTTCACTTTTTTCGCTATAACGGTTTTCATCGATATCTCGAAAACTAAGGGAGTTATCGGATCTTTCGTGGTAATCTTTTTTGTAGAGCAGAATGAGAGCTACAAAAAAGGTATCGATGAAAATTTCGTTATCTCCATTATTTTCCGAGATATTTCACGAAAACCCTTGAAAAAACCTGAACCAATCTTCTTCTGTTTTTAATAATAAAATCAAGAGAATTTTCATTGATTCAATGAATTAATTCATTGAAATTGTTTCAGAGAACGCACGAAGAACTTGCCGAAGAAAAACGCCTTCACGTGGTTGAATTCAAAGAAGAAAATGGTAATTTCCCAGTAGTCGTTGCCTCGCCGGCAGTCGTAAGAAAAGCTTCAGAAATACCATCAAACGAAGTGTTGGACTTTACTCAGTATGTTATGGGTGGAAAAGTGGTCCTCAAGAAGAAGAAATGGCCACGATTCTACGAGCGTCTGCCGTCATGGGTAATTAGGCAGAGGAAAGTCGCGTTCCTGAGGAATAAACCGGAAGTTAGGATACGACTGTACGCTGAGCACGGTGAATTGAGGAGTTTCTTAACAGATAAATATCCAGAGGCTAGGCCGCAACTGTGGAGCAAGAAGAAGAGGGAGTCGGAGAAGGCAGTGGAATGAATAAAATAATTATGTACATAAATAAAATTCTTAAAGATTATTTGAAACTTGAATAAAAAAATTTCTAGGATAATTAGTAATTATCACTGCGTTTCTTTAGGGGAAGGTGGGGTAAAATGGACATTCGAACTCAACGGTTCGAGATAGAGATTTTTTGATGATTCCATTGAAAAGCTGAGGAAATTTTAGTAAAAATACATGTGTCAAAATTAATTTTTTTTATGTCCTTGAAAATTCGAGTTTTTGCAAAAAATCACGTTTTTGGGAATATCTCCGGTTCAAATCAGTCAATAATTTCCGCCAAAATTTAGAGATCGCGCCTAATTCATAAAAAATCCACATAATTTTCAAATTCCCCAAAAATTCCCGGCATTTTTTTCTAATCCCCAATAAAATCGATAGATCGATCTCCAAACACCAGTCGATAAACGCCCAAGTTCACGTTTAACCACTGACGTACTCCTCAAATATGGCGGATCCGAGAACGCCATGTTTCTTGTGATGTTCGTGGGATTTAGTGAAATAAAAGACGTTAACACACAAAAAAAAATAGAGAAAAAAATTTAAAGAAACATTAATTAGTAATAATCACTAGCTAAAAATAATAACAATAAAAAATTGATGCGAATCTATCATACCTTAAATTTTTTTATTTAAATTATTAATTCTCGAGTAATTATTTATTCGTTAATAAAGCAAAAGAGAAGAAAAAAAAAGAAAAAAAGTATAATAAAAAAAATGGCTGATGATGATCCGTGGTTATTGAAAGAAGACGGTTATTTAAACGTTGATACTGATTGTAAAAGCATTTTATATCATCCAAATTTAAATGTTTTATTAATAACAACATGTAATTCACAAGTTTACGTATTTGATGTAAATTTTGGTGTTATATTACAACGTAGCTGTCTCTCTGGTGAGTCCAATTATTTTTGTTTAATAACCTGAATCATTGCTAATAAAAAAACGAAGAAAAATCATTTTTCAATGTTAACAATTATTGTTAATTATGTGGACAATGTCAAGGTCATTTGAGTGAAGTAATTGTCCAATGATTTTTGAATTGACAAAAAATATTGTGGAAAAAAAATAATAATTCTCTAATTTTTTTCTCGATGTTCATTTGTTTGTTTATTCTTGTGTAATGATAACAATGACGGAATCGTTAGAATTTTTTTCTTCATTTTTTTTGGGTTATTCAATTGTGATTTAATTTTTTTTATGAATTTTTCGTAATTTGTGGAATTAATTATTAATTTGTCCAATTAAATTGAAATAATAGGTAAACCAGATGGCAAGCTTCAGGGTGTCTATCTTGCCGAGGGCGTAGACAAAGTACTGTACACAGATGGTAGAGGAATTGGCGTTAGGAGTGACTACAACGGTGTACTCTTGTTAGATACAATATTACAGACACCAGTATCGAGGAGTGAGGATATTATTAAGCTTGAGCTATTGTTGTCAGAGGCTATTTTATTGCATCAGTGTTTACGTTCAGTTGATTTACCTGGGGTAGATCATGTACAGGATGTACTGCAGGAATTGTGGAATAAAATATTGGCTGCACAAGCAACACAGAAGAAGGGAATAAAAGCACAAAAAGTAAATTTTCATTATTTGTTTCATTAAATTTATGGAATTTGGTGGAATTGATGGGAAAGATCATCAAACAAGTTTTAATATTTATTTATACACAATTTTTTAGCCGGCTGCATTAATATGAGACGACGTTTGTGTCAAATCGCAAAAATTGAAAATATTTGTAAATAATTATGGCAACACAATCAAGATCAGTTTTTCTTAACTGAAATTATACTTTTCTCATGTTTTATGTTTGATCATGAGTTTTCATGAGTTTTTCGAGACCCCGCAATTTTTTATTGTCCTGCAAACCGTCCTTTCCAGTGGAATTGATGAAATTTTAGATAATTCATAAACGATTCGATCAGTTTTCTTGGAATATCTCTGTGAATAAAGGAGATAAGGTATTTTTCACCTATACCTTTTTTGTAGCTCTCGTTCTGCTCTATGAAAAAGGTTATCACGAAAATTTCGATAACTCTCTTAGTGTTCAAGATATTTGCGAAATAAACTTTGAAATAAAATTTATTTTCGTTTTTCACATTTCTAACCACGTTTTCATCGATTTCTCGATAACTAAGCGAGTTATCGAAATTTTCGTAATAACCTTTTTTGTAGAGCGGAACAAGAGCTACAAAAAAGGTCTCAGTGAAAAATTCACTATCTCCATTATTTTCCGAGGTATTCAACGGAAACCGATTAACAAAATTTTGTTCGATGATAATTAATTGAAATTTTGTTTCAGTGGAATACAATATGCTTGGAATTGCCACACGGTGTATTGAAACTAGTATGTTCAGGTCTTGTTATGGAATTGAAGAGACAAAATAAACACATACCAGCATTACCAATAGCCTCTGCCATTAATGAACGACTGAACGGCCTACTTCCTGGGCTTATATTGGAGGGTGGACCAGCTGACAAGGCATTAATGTTCAGTGAGGCAGCGAGACGCGAAACGTTTTCAAAATGGCCCCACATGAATTACAAGTAAGTCACTAATCAAATAAATGTAATTTTACATTCAATTTTCAAAAAAAAGAATCATTACTTAATGATGAAAATTGTTTAGTGAATCTAAAACGAGAAATAATGTTCTCAGATGGGCATTACCAGGACAAATGGCACAGGCTGGATTTTATCATGAGCCAAATACAACAGCCGAAGACAGGGCAATGTGTTTTACATGTAATGTCTGTTTGGTATGTTGGGAGCCAACTGATGAACCATGGTCTGAGCACGAACGTCATTCACCAGCCTGTCCATTCGTTAAAGGTGAATACACACAGAATGTACCATTATCAGTGACATTAGCGACTGCACCAGCACGTGAATCAAGTGATAATGTTGAAGTTATTGGCACGACTAATGTTGCTGGTTTAGCTGCTACTGCGTCGCACAATGGCCTCGTTAATGTTTGGAATATCACCAGTCAATTGAAGGTAATTGTCCCTTTTTTTCTTGTTTTGGAAATATCTTCCTGAATAAAGGAGCTACGGGATTTTTCACCAAGATCTTTTTTGTAGCTCTCCGTCTGCTCTACAAAAAAGGATTCGGTGAAAATATCGATAACTCGCTTAGTTATCGAGATATTTACAAAATAAACCATCGAAATAATTTTTTTTTCATTCCTTTCATTACGACGTTTTCATCGATATCTCGAAAACTAATCGACCTATCGAAATTTTCACCGAAACCTTTTTTGTAGAGCGGAAAAAGATCTACAAAAAAGGTCTCAGTGAAAATGCCCCCATCTCCCATAGATTCCGAGATAACCCGAAAAACCAATAAACTAATTTCGTATTTATTAAAAACAGGGTGAAGTAACATTCTACGTAGCTTCCTGCGATCAAGAAGTAAACAACAAAGACACAATACAGTTCTACGCCGCCAGGAATTTATCATCACCGTACCTGTCCACCCTAACAACAGAAAGTGATCCACTCTGCGATTACAAAAGCCCACCAGTCTCAAGCCACAAAATAAATTTAACATCAATGACCCTAATTGGTGGTCCAAAATTAACCCTAGAAGAGATTAAAACAAACACAAGCACCAGTAGTACATCAACAAATACAATTCAAAAAATTGATAACACTGACAAAAGTATTCGGCCATGTTTAATATGTGGTGTTACAGTTAATTCACTGAAAAATTCAACCCAACAATTGAGAACACTTGAAAATGTATGGGCAGCAACAACTGACTTAGCACAATCATCATCATTAGTACGTGCTATGAACAGTGTTAACAGTGGTGCTAGTGATAGTTTAGATATAATGAAAGTTGCTGGTGATAATTACACTAAATTAAAGTATCATTACCTAGTTGTCTACGATTTTCACCACAAAACAACAGTGACCCCCCAGCACAACAAGGAGGACGGTTTGAAAACTGGTAAAACGAAGAAAACAATGTCAGGTACTGGCACAAGTGCATCTTCGACTGGCGGTAGACAAGAATCCTTCTACCAAGAGCTCTACATGAGTAAATTACTCTACGAAGTTCCAGTTATCGAGGACGTTGACTCTGAAATGGTGGTTGGAACGCATTTCGACGGAATGTTCACGGGCACCGGTCTAACTGCCTCATCATCAAACACTCTCTACGCGACGCCATTCGGCATAAACGTAGCGCCATCATCCACATCGCCGTACGACGCCAACTTCAATCCAATTAACGGCACCGAGCAATTCGCCTCGACCTCCGAATTAACTTCGATTAATAAAAAAGCACCTGAAATCATAAAAAACGTAAAAGCCGATCCAGTTGTCCTTCAAACAATAGCAATTGATGCACCACCATCCCTCCGAATAACTTGCATCGGTCCAACAAAAGACGGTAGACACATTTACGTAACTCTGTGTCCGCCTGATAATCAAATTGATTCAAACACAAATCAAATGGACATTGACGAGGAGAGTGAATTTTTTTCACCAAAGAGCTACATGTACTGGGATCAAAACGATGATACAGAAAATAAATTAATCAACGGTGATAATCACAATGATAATTTACCAGTAAATTCATTATTATTAATTTATTCCCTCGATTTTACTGGTAACGTACCAAAATTAATAAACGAACCAATAATTAAACGTGAATTAACACCAGAACAGAGACCATTACAATGTATATTACTACCAATTCACGACAAACAATTTGAATTAAACACAATACAAACTGAACCACGTGGACAATTAGCCATTGTTTGTTCAGACGGTGTTGTTAGAATATTAGAATTAAGTACCCTCAAAATAATAACAGAGGCTAAATCAGACTGTGAAAAATTTATATCAGCTGATTACTGCAGTAGATTAGAAAGGCTCTGCTGCTGTGCGAGTAACGGTGCGCTGAGGTTTTTCCCAACGACTGAGGAGGACGATTCCGCCGAGGAGAAAGAGGAAAACGACGACATAAACATGATCGTTACTGAAACCGGAGCGAGCGAGCAAATGGCGCCGAGCACTTCCGCCTCTTCTGCTAATTATCAGGAGCCGATAATAGCGCACAGAACGAATTTGACTTACTCCGACCTGAAATCCCTCTACGAATTAACGAAGTTCGACAGACACTCTCCCGCATACGGGGCGACAGTTCCTTCTTGTTGGAGTGAAATGATGCAAGCACAGAGGCAGCGCCGATATCCGCAGCATCTCCATCAATCAGAAGATCAGCATCACACGAGAACGTGGAGGCTTCAGAACGACGCAACAACGTGGGACGAGCACGTTTTTGAATTAACATTGCCGCGGAATGTTGCTGGTAGTATTGGACAGGTCGACGTGAGGTTTACCCTCCACTCACCCTGTCTGGAGCCACCGACAATCCAAGTGACTTTACTCAAGCAAAACATCACTGGTCTTCACCACAAATCACCGCTGACGCCGGTTGACGAAAGAATACAATTCAATATCAACAATGAGCAAAAGAGTGAAAACCCGATAATAAGCGATGAGTATCAGCGTCAGCATAACACCGAAATCCTCTGTGGTCCAATAAATCTGAAGCGTTGCATGGATTTGACTGACCATTCCGGTTGCGTTACGCTGACTAGTCCAAAGTTATTTCGCGCCAAAGCCAGGACGCTTCTCGTGCACATAAAAGCGCTCATCGATCCGGTTAAGGAAGGACAGAGTGGGAATAAGAGTAGAATTAATTTGCTTGAAACCAAGCCGCCTACCTCGAAGAAACTACGGATTGATGACGCAGGACCGTTTTTACCGGGCGCCGCTGTCGAGAGAATAGCTGCGGCGAGTGCTAATAAGAAACTGGAGTACTTCATTGGCTGTGATTGGATACACGAGGTCTCGATAACGATTAGATCAGTGCAGACGACTACTCTGCAGAACGAGAGGATCCAACGTTGGTCGATGCTAGATTCAATTGTTTTTACGGAAAACTTGTTGAACGTTGCTTGCTTGCAGAGCAATGACAAGTCAATTGTTTGTCAGTCGCTGGCGCTTGATGTTCTGGTTTGGATAACTGCGATCAGATTGGCGAGGCTGAGGGTCGGCCAGAATTCGAGTGATACCAAGGTCATGCAGATTGAGACAATCAAGTGTATTCAAGGACGTTTGCCGAATTTATTACGCACTTGTATTCTCAATGGCGGAAGAAGCATCGCGCATAAGTGCGTTAAGTTAATTGTTATTTGTAGTGAGGGATTGAGGAATCTTGACGACGTTGGTGTTCATTCTTTCGATGAAGCTGTTCTTGCGGTTATTGTGTCGCTTTTACCGGCGGTTATTGGAATACAGTGGGCTGGATCACTGAGGTGGCTCTCCGTTCTCATAACGAGACTCCTGCCGCTTGATAAAAGTCACAGCGTTGCGCAACAGTGCATAAATATTATTCAGCAGTTGTCGGGCGAAATGGCGAACAGGGTCAATCCTTATCATCTGCTCCTGGCGACGAGGTTCGGACTTTATAATAATCCGTTTGAGACGGAACTGTTCGATATGGAACCACCGATGCCACCAAAGTTCAGCTCACTTCCTATTACTTATGCTTCTGTTGTTACGGGGGAACAGAGCACTGCGGTTAATGCGGGGGGCAATAATTACTCGCAGGATCATATTGATCTGAGGGACTTGTTGACACTGCCGAGTCATCCTAATAGTGAATTAGTTGTGCCGAGTAAATTGAAGGCGCTGTGCAGTAATAATAGTATGAAGGGATTACTTGAAGTTGAACCACTTCATTTCAATTGTCATGCTGCTTCGGATGGTACGAAGATGGAGAAAATTGATACGGGACTCAACACGATTAATCTTGGGAGCTTGTTTGAGAGCAGCGCTGCTAATAATGGGGGAGGCGATGGAAAAACTCAGGCGAATTTTCGTGAAGAAATGAACTTCCCCTGGGGTCGTTTGCTCTGTTGGCCGCCGCAGCAAGCTTTAGTGGTTGAGCGAATGCACTCCGGAGCTCGCCGCTTCGTCGTTCTCGACTTCGGTTCTCCAATTCTCCTAACAGACTTGATGATTCCATCCTGCAGTGACCTGGTATCTCTCTCCATCGACATTTGGACAAAGAGTGAGGAAGGAGATGGTACGAGACTCGTAGTTGCTGGTGACATTGGCACAAAACCGCTGGTAGTAAGTGACCTTCAACCACCGCCAGTTTGCAGATATCTGAAGATCACAACGATCGGCCGTTACGGAATGACAACTACGCGATGTAAAATCCCTCTCGGAATGTTTTACGGACACATGGTGGTATTGCCAGGCGAAGATTATTCCGAATCTTCTGATTCTGACGTTAACGGACACTCCGACCTTTCACTCCTCTCAACAATTGATTCACAATGCAGCATTTTATCAGCACTAGCCGAAGATGTTCAGTGCAGGTTTAGCCTGGCTTCTGAAAGATTGAAATCTCTGCTCGATCCTCTGCTCTGCACGGAAACCCCGAACGTCATGCACATGCAGCACTACTTGTGTCGCGGAAAGAACCAAACTGAAAGCAAAGAACAGCCATCAGCGAAGATTTTAGCGACTTACCAAGAATGCATCATGTTCCAGCATCAGTTGAACGTCGTAAGAGGTGTCTGGAGAAGATTAGAATCCTGGAAGGGTCCAACAGTGCTGCCCATCATCCAATTATCCAACGTACCTAACGACAAATTGAGGATTCTCGGTGAAACACTCTCCGACATTCTGCTCTACACAATGTACGAGATCGGACCGGTACCTCCAGTACCAAACGCACTCTGTGAAATATTCACGCCGACGATTTGTGAAAGATTCTTCCATTCCGTTTGTGTTGTAACTCCAGCACCGAGACTTCAACTGCACGCAGCAGCACTTTTAGCTCGTGCAGCTGGTCATCAACCTTGGTGGGGAAACTTTTTGGCAAATACCTTAGTAAATCTCTACTCAACTTCGTCAACCCACATCTTCCCACAGGACAGAGTCTTCATCCTGCTGACATTCCTCGGGCGAAAATCACTGATTGCCGGAGCCAACAAGTCATCAGTAGTTGATGCAATGGTGAGAACACTCGGTCGTTTGTTGCAACCTTTGTCAAGTGGTCAATCATCATCAGCTAGACTCGACACAACTTTGATTGGTTGGGTTCTCCTGTTCCTGTCAGTTTGTTTGGACACAACTGCCACTCATTCCACCTGCTCTGACGATAATAACGAGAAGAATAAAGAGCAGGTTTCATCAAGATGGGAATTCTTGCAGGGCGAATCGGCGATGCAACGAAAGTACGTTTCTGCAAGTAGATCATCAGCATCCCGGAATTATCGGAAAAAATTGCAGAAACGTTTGATGCATCACAAGCAGCAGTTGCAAGATATTGAACAGGCGAAGAAAGGAGCACAATCGCCATCAACACAGAGTTACACGTGGTCAACAATAACCCAACTGCCAGCAGTTCTATCAAACAAACTGGAGGTTCTGAAGTCACACGAGAGACACCTGAAGAAAACCCTGAAACAGCACTCTGCCTTCAAACACTTCAAGGACATGATCAGAAGAAATGAACCTCAGCACGTATCCCGTGGTCCGCGAAGTCATTCATCATCTAGCACAAGATCAGAGCCTCAAGAAATTGATATCGATTGCATAGCTAATTTATCACATCAGCACGTTCTGCCAGTTGCCAGAGGATTGGTTGCATTGATCTTAAATAATTCTGCTAATGTTGATATGTTCCTTCTTGCTTGTAAAGTCGTAGCGAGACTCGTTGTATCAACGCGTCCAGTTATTAGTCTCGGTGAATTGATGAATGAGGGACAACTGCTTAAACTAATTAAATTAGCAACTGGTAATTCAGACACTGCCTGGTCTTCCCACGCAATTTCATGTCTTCTTCAGGATCTATTGGAAGGCGGACGACTTTTTCCGAAGCCATCAACATCACAGGACATACAATCAGAAGAGAATTACGAGGGTTTAGGTACAGAGGAATCGCAAACTGGCGATGATGACTTGGCGGGAATTGCTGGTACCAGTGGATCTACAACGACAGTTGGTAATGACGAAGGTTTTGCTGATGGTGAGGGTGATGAAGATACTCAGGACAGTATTGCAGCAGCACCAGCAACTGCTTCTACCTCGAAATCAAATGGATATGAGCTGTCATCGCTGCTCGAGTCTGATGACAGTGAGCTTGAGGAGTTTCTCGATGATATTCTTGAACGAGGAAGGAACATGCTGAAGAAGGGCAACGCGATAACGAAACTTCCTTCATCAGCAAGCTCGGGGATTTCTCTGGCGCTTGATGCGAGACTAGAATATGGTGTTGAGATGGGCGTGGAGATTGCACTGAGGAGATACTCGACTCTTGGCGCTTACAATTTGCCTTTGAGCATAAACGCAACAATTCAAACACCGGTGGAAGCTAGCAGGTCAGGACCTTCTACTTCCAGAGCAACTGGCTGGACTGATCGCGCGCAAGACATCAGAATCCCCGCAGAACCATCGCCATCAAGTATATCAATGCTAACGAGATGCTTCGACAGAATATTCACGGATCTTTCTCTCCAGAATTCAAACACAAGCCTAGAACTTGTTCTTCAGCTTTGGCTAACGCTGAACCTCGATGCATCGAGCGACAATTCATCAAACTCATCTCCGCAATTTGATTCATCGATAACCCCGGTGATTCCTTTGAGCTCTACAGCAATATCAGGATTAATCGCTGCACTTCTCTGGAATCCTTGCGTTTCCCTTCGCGCCTGGTGTCTTGCTCTGCAAACACTGAAAATGACGAGCAACGAACCGATGCCTGCTGACCATGTTGATCCGAGTATTAGCACGCCTCTCGATGGTTTACTGGGTGGAATGGCGAGTTGCATCGTCAAGGACAGAAACATGGGTCCGATGCTGCTGAGATTGTTATCAGGAAATGGTTTAAATGTTGAGCCTAGAGACAAACAGTACATGATGGCAGGTCCCAGAGTTGGTCTGGCTCTTCAGCATTTCCTGGTTCGTCTGGAAATGCGTTGTGATGTGATAACTCCGGGTAGTTCACTGGGAAATGCTCTTAAAGAGCTTCTTCTCTGGGTTGTTTATCAACTCGTTCAACCTGGTGGTGCGCTTGTTGGGAGAAGAGGTCCCCTAGATGCTCAATGCATCCTGATAACTTCTCTCATCAATCTAAACTTCACCAACACTGACCTCGGCACTGCAATGAGCATTACAGAGTGCGTTGGTGTTCTAGTTTCGAGTTATGTCCGTGGTGCTAGAGTTGGAGTTCAGTGCAGTGGTGCAGTGGATTCTGCCAATCAATCTGGTGGTTTTGGTGGATTATTCGCGTGTGTTCTTGGTGGTGGAACGCGCCAAGGACGTCCAACTAACTGGGATACATTAGTTGTAGCTCTCATTAAACTCGTTTGCAGACTCGTTCAAACTCCATTGCCAACATCGCGATTGCCTCGGGCTGAAAGTTCGGATATGGAAGTAGGTGAATCCCGTGACATCGAAAATCAGAAGCTAGGATCGCAGACGGATGAGAGCAAAGTAGCGGAACAACAGGGATCAATGAGAATTAATCAGGGGGCAGTACCGAAGCCAAAGCATCCATGCGTAGCTGACACAGTTCTTCAGCATGAACCGACGATGATGAGATTGCTTGGTGCTCTTGGTTACAGTACTGGTTCCTCGTTAGCCATGTTGTTCGGTGAAGAAGCAGCATCCGGTGCTGCATCTGAGCTTGGAGATCCTGCATCAATTCCAGATGCCACATTCCAACTTCTAACGACGCTGATGAAAAAAGCGACGAGTCCAACACTTGTCCTGAATCCGCTCTACCGTTATTTATCATCTACACATGAGCAGATTGGCACGGATCGTCACCTGGGATTAATGCAACTCTCTGAACCACTCCTGTGGTACATCCTCAAGGTCCTCGACAATGAGCAATCTCTATCAGTTTTCACATCGATGGGTGGCGTCAAGGTTCTCTGCGAGAACATGGTAAGATCCAGCAACATTAGTCACACAAACGCTGGCGCATCAACTCCAGGTGTAATCGCACTCGTCATGCAGCATCTGTCAAATGCACCTAATTTAGCAGCAGCTACAGCAACAACGACGAGCAAGAAATCATCAAGCACACTCGAGACCTATGACGATGGTATTCTCAACTTTGCACCACTAGGAACAATATCATGGATGAAACCTATGGTTGAACCTGCTGATGTTCTGATTCAGAGCGCAGCACCGCATAGAAGAGCACGAACTGCCGCTTGGTCTTATCACTTCTTTCCTGGTGAAGCCTGGGTTGATTTAACCATAACACTTCCCTGCGCTATTCTCCTCAGAGAAGTCGAACTGCAGCCGCATCTAACTTCATTAGCAACGTGTCCCTCAGCAGTTGCGCTAGAGATTTCGCGTGAAGGTAATGCAGATCTAACACCAATTTGTCCACCGATGCTCACCGCCGGATTAACCTTCATCAGACTTACGCTTTCGCAACCGGAAGTAGCTACTTCGGTTCTTGTTCGTCTCTATAAACCCCGGGACTCAACCAATATCAGCCTCAGCCAGATAAGAATCCTCGGCTCAACAGCATTCGGTGAAATTAAGTCGAGGAATGAAACAATTGATGAAGAGCAGTTGACTAAAACGAGTCTTGGCTGGTTGCGGCTCGTCCACCAATGTCTCTCAGTTTCTGCACTTTCGCCAAATCTATCTCGAGATGTCCTCAATTCTGCTGCTTCTGTCGAAGGTCTTGTTGAAGCTTGCTGCAGTCTCCTGCTCCTTCCAGCTCCATCCCTATTCACTCCAAATCTCGAGCGCGTTCTTCTTCAGCTCGGTCTTCATTCCCGGGAACTCGGACTTCAGTTGATAAGTTTGTTATTAAACAATCGCTGCGCTCCGCTCTTCGGGGATTCTTCCCAGAAAACCTCGACGGTGCAACTCGTCGTCGAACTTCTTCAGCAATTGTGTTCTTCACAGGATTCGAGTACAGAAGCGAGGATTTCAGCTGTTCTCACGTGGTTACATACTTCAGCAATGAACAGTGTGACGCGGGCACATCAGACAAATCCGAATGTCGTGAGTCCTCCGGCAATCTACATTCACTGCATCTCAACGATAATCTGGAAGGCGCATGAAGTCAGCGAGAGAATGTATAACCTTGAGGAGCTGCTTACTGATGATTTGTTCAATTCGCTTTATCAGTGGACGCTTTCGTTGGAGACTTATTCGGCGTTGAAACAAGCTATTGATGCAACGCTTTGTGCATTTTGTTATGTCAGGCCTTCGTTGTTTCCCCTGTTGCTTCAGAGAGTGAGGATTCTCGTGCCAAATCTAGCAACAGATCATTCGGCCTCGATTTCGGATGACAGGAAAGAGAGCGAGGGACAAACTGATGATAGGAAGAGTGAATCAGACGCTGAAGAGTGGTATTGCAGACTTCAATTGCCGGAGTACAAGCGCCTGCAGTTGACTGAGGGACAATTGCTGACTGTTGCTGCTGCAGCGCGATCTTCACCTGGAATACAACAGTTGATAGATTCGGGACTGCCGGGTTTACTGGTTACTGCTATCAGCGAGTTTTGTAAGCACGAGAGCATGAAGAATTGTGAGGATAACGAGGAAAAACGGAAGGGCGAGGGAGGGGGATTGACTGATAGTGATAAAGCGAGTGAAGCTGGATATTCGCACAATATTGGGGGATTGAACATGAGGGATCCTGACAGTGTTGCTACGGTTTTGGAATTTTTGACGCTCGTGTGCTCAGAGGGGAAGATGAGGGACTGGCTGGGGAAAGAGGGACGGGGATTTTGGCTGCCACTTGCTTCCTTGCTGAGTAACAGGCCGATTGAAAATCCGTCGGTAAATTTTGCTAGGTAAATATTCAGGATTTTTGCAAATTAATTTTGGTTTGATCCTAAAAAAATTTATTATTGAAATATTTAATTAGTAAATGTGGTTTTTGTTGAATATCTTGAGACAGGCTTCTTTTTTAATGAATATTATTTTATGGATTTAGTTTAATTTTAATAATATTGAGAGATAATTGAAGGAAAAGTGAGAATGCTCATGAAGACACTTTTGAGATATTCGTCGGACGCCAATTAGTTTTATGGAAAACCAGTAAACCGTTACTGAAATGTTGTTCAAAGTTCCTCGATCAATGATTAATTTTCCGGAGCAAAATGAAAGAGAGAAGTCGGGTTCGATTTGGGAGACCCAAGAAAGGAAATTGCGGAAATAATTGAGTATAGGGAAATTGGAACTTTACTTACAGTTTTAATTCCTTTGAACAATTATACAATACTTTACTCAATAATTATTTGATGAGGTGAACTTAGATCTTTTAATATTTCGTATAATCAGTTGTGTTGAAATTATATTTTTTTGTAATTCATAATAATTAATAAAATTTTGATCACTGCATGTGATCGTAATGGCGCGGGAACAGCAAGAGATTCGCGTCACTTTTCGTTTCTACGTGAATTTTCGTATCTCGGTTCGTTTCGAAGATATTCCGAAAAAAACTCATTAGAAAGAAAAATAAATTATTAGATTTAATTTTAAACTGCAGTTTTTATCGAATATCGCAGAAAATAAGAGAGATAGAGGAATTTTCGGAGAGACGTTTTCGACATGTTTGAAAAAAACCGAAATTTAAAATGAAAATTCTAATATTTGTTTGTTTTTATCGATTTTTCTTGAATATCTCGGAAAATGAGAGGGATACACGTTTTCGTTGGAACATTTTTTGGAGAGGGCAATTTTCTCTACAAAAACGGAATCTACAAAAATTTTCTCATCTCGTTGAGTTCCTTAGATATTTTATAGAAACCGAATTTCAAAATGAACATTTTCAATTTTTTTTTTGACATTGATTTTTCTCAAATATTGCGGAAAATAAGTGAGATTAAATTTTTTTGTGAAGACCTCTCTTGTAGAACGCAATTTTCTCTATGAAAAAGTTGTGAATACAATTTTTCCTATCTCGTTTAGTTTCTGAGATCTTTAAAAAACAAAGATGAATTTCAAAATTAAAATTTTCAATATTTTTCTTCTTTTGTGATCAATTTTCTTTAAATATCTCAAAATCTAAACAAGATAGAGAAATTTTCATGAAAACTTTTTTGTAGAGCGGACTTTCCTCTCCAAAAAAGCTCTGAACAAAAATTTTCCCCCTCGTTTATTCTCTGAGATGTTAAAAAAACAAAAATCAAAATAAAAATTTCCAATATTTTTTTCGTGATTGGTTTTCCTTAAAATAGTCGCCCTCCAATTCAATAAAACCCAAAAATTTCAATTCCAGAATGAATGTTTCCTACACGAGATTAGAATCAGCGATGATAAAATTTCTGTCCCGTTGCTGCTGGTGTCATCCAAACAATCAGAAACTCCTCGCTGAATTATTGACTGACGTTATCCTGCAGCAGCGAATTTCATCGAGTGAGTTAATCCAATCACTTCCACCTACCCGAAAACTTCCTTCATTCATCAACTCATAATTTAATTAAATACCTGACTTGTTTCGCTAATTGTTAATAATTGATTGTCAATCAAGATGTTAGATACCTCCACGGAATTTCTGGATTCACGAGGAGATTGATACTCCAATTGTTGCTCGAGGGTGAGAAAGTACTTGTATCAGTTAAATCAGAGACACCGATGACAGTATCGAGTAGCGGCAGCACCACAGTACCATCAATGCCGCCACATCCGGCTCATCCACTTGGACATTACCATCAATTACTTTATATTTCAACGCAATCAACAGTAGCGGACATATTGCAACAGGTGTCCGGTGAGTGTTCATCAAATTCAAATAATTATCACGCGCTGAGAAGAAAAATACAGAAATCGATTAAAAAATGTTCGGTTTTTGTTAAATATCTCCGAAAATAATGGAGATGGGAAAAAATGTGAGGAGACCTTTTTTGTAGACCGGAAGTTGCTCTACAAAAAACGTTTTATTGAATTTTTTGCAGCTTTCATAGATTCCTAGATATTTCCAAAAAACGAGAAACTCGTTTTTTTTGAAATTTTTTTGTCATCAGTTTTTCCAAAATATTTCCGAAAATAATGGGGATAGAAATTTTTTTGTAGAGACGTTTTTTGTAGAGGAAAATCAGAGCTAAAAAAAAGGTTTCATGAAAATTTTTGTATCTCCATTATTTTTGGAGATATTTAAAAAAATGGGAAAACCCAGGAAACATTTCAGATTTACTGATTATTTATCAATTACTTATTTAATTATTAATTCATTATTTTTCTTCTCGTGCATCTTTTCAATCTTCATCACAGCCTCATTAATTCTTTTTTCATACAAATATTAATCCTGGAACAATGGAGACTGTTATTGAAAATCGAAAAAAAAGAGAATAAGTTTTTAAAAAATAGAAAAAAGAGAAAAAAATATAACCAATTACCTCCATGGTAATGCAGGTACTTGGCTCGCTTTACTACTACCAAATACGTATAAGGAGAATGAAACAAATCAAAGTGGATCGAATCGTTCACGTGAACTATGGGAATCGGGAATGGCACTGGTCGTTGACACACTCAGCGTTGCTGCTGGAAATACTGCTAAGGATAAACGTGCCAAGGAAGCATCGAATAGATCACAGGCCCGTGGACCCATCATAAGAAAACCCCGTTTAGGCTCGGGTATGATAATTCAAGAGAAAAACACAATTTCAACGGATTTTTTTAAAATTTATTATTTATTGCATTTCGTGGATTTTTTTATTTGATTCAACGAAAATAATTATTGAGGAATCTTTGTAAAATTGTCTCCTTGTTTCCTGTTTTTTGAGGTCCATTCCATTCGAAGTTATTCATTAAAAATTATTTTTTTGTTCATTTCACAATAGTGGTGAAGGGAAAGTAAGATAATTCAATTTTATCTCCAGTTTTTCCGGAATAGGGGAAGGTGGGGTAAAATAGACACTCGAATTCAACGGTTCCAAATGGAGATATTTTGATGATTCCATTGAAAAGCCGAGGAAATTTTAGTAAAAGAACATGGTGTCGAAATTAATTTTTTTTATTTTTTTGAAAATTCGAGTGTTTCGTCAAGATTTGAAGGGGTCCCCCTTTCCAAAATCTAAAAAAAACACTTTTTTGAGAATATCTCAGGTTCTATTGGTCGTAGCGTAAAAACTCAAAAACCAGATGAAAGGTGAGCTCAGTTTCCATCGATTTACGTAGTTCAAAATTTTTTTTGTCGATTTTTCAAGTAGATGTAGAGCGAAAACTGATTTTCAGAAAATGACCTATAAAAAATTGAAAAATCGATTAAAAAAATTTTGAACTACCTAAATCGATGGGAAATGAGCTCACCTTTCAGCTGGTTTTAGAGTTTTTGCGCTACGACCAATAGAACCGG